>JARHVA010001126.1:2730000-2822500 GCA_037957365.1 Torreya grandis
GTGTCTACACCATCTCTACACTCTGGTAAAGAGGAAATATACTAAAATTAGGATTGATATAAGATGGAATATGAGAAGATATACTAAAATATTGAGGCAATGAGAAATGATAATGAATAATCTCAGCATCTCAAGCTTAAATTTGACCTCCTAAAAATGGATCATCTAAGGTATAACCATCATCATAATCAAGTGTATGAAGATTAGTGGCATAGGTAGGGATGACCTTATCATTCAATGTGGTGTGATGAATAGAATGTTAATTATTAGTTAAAATAATTTGGATGTCATCATAAGGTGGTTGAAGAGAATTAGGTTGTAAATAACTAGGAAAATGAGAGATGAGCTGACGTGAGAGATTAAAAGTTTTAATTTTAAGATTGATCTTGGTAGGCTCATTGTCATTAAAATATAAGATGTTAGGGGGAATATTCCTAATGAGTTTGGGATGACCATGGTATCCTTGAGTGGAATTGATGGGGAAGTTATATCATTAATATTAATGAAATGGAATTCTTGGCAAGAGTTCAAGTGTAGGAATATTGAGTACACCATAGTCTTGGAATTGTTCAAAATTCAAAGGGTTAGTGTCACATTGAATCCTATACATGGTTCCCTTTTTAAAATTTGACACATTGACAAGTAGAAGAGGCAACTATCCTCATTCAATGAGTCCATGGACTACCAAGATAAATGTTGTAATATAAAGGAAAGTTTAATATCATCACCTTCAAACAAATTGTGATAGGTGGGATGGTCATGGGGATCCAGACATAACTAACAGAGGAATTTACCTTTGGTCATAGCCTTGACATGTGTTTCATGTGGATTTAAGATTGCATTTATAATACTTAATGGATTTGATAAAATCAAGAGTGGAAACACAAGTGTTGGGAACCTCATCAATCAAGGCATGCTTGACTTGGATATTGCCAATTTGGACACTAATGAATAGAGGAGGATCATTTGCATGAAGTAGAATATCATTAGGAATCATATAATAAATTGGGAATTTGAGGGAAAGAGAAGTGTCCATTGTTTCATCAACATATATGGACATCTCTTCACACTATTGTAAAATGATATCCTCAAATCTAGATAAGTTTGTTTCACTTCTTGCTAGGGGAAGATGAGGGATGTGCATTTCAATCAAAAGTTGTATAAGATAGTTATGATGATGAAAATAGGTCCTCATAAGTTAAATAAATTAGATTTGGGATGGGAGATTAGTGAGTTCCATGATAGGATCCCATTCATCATATCCCATAAGAAGATTATTGGAAAGAGCTGCATCATGTTTAAGGAGGTCCTCAAAAAGAGGATACAGGGTACATATAAACTAATGTTAATAAGAGGTAGAAGGTTTAATAGGAGGACAAGTTTGTATATTATCTTCATAAGATGGATCAATTGATGCAGATGTGGTTTGAAAATTGATAGAAGTTTTTTTAAAGAATCTTGAGAATCATTGGTGTTAGGTAAAGAAGATGGAGGGATGTTAGAAAGAGTATGAGAAGTGTTATCTAAGGGAGGTGTTGGAATTGGTTCATCAAAATTTATAAGGTCATCTTTCCCCAACTCATTTAAGTGAGTTGGAGAAGAATATTAGAAAACACAAAATGTGTGAGATAATGGAGGTGTGTAGATAGGTTGAGGATCAATGAAATCAACCACCCTTCACATGTTAGTCATATTAACCATATTATCTTCATGAATTGTGTCAATAATACTATCAACATTACTGGTATAAGGGGTGGGATTATCTTGGGTATCTTGGTTATTTGGAATAGGATCTCTATAGATGGATAAATGAGCATTAGCTTGATTCAAAGATTGAGATTTAATTTGTGTTTCATGGGCTTTAAAAGTAATGTCATAGGCTTGTTAGAATTGATGAATGATATAATTATGGTCATAATTTAGACCAATAAGGAAATACATATACAAATTATGAATTTTCCTATAGGTCTCTTGAGAATGACCCTAATTAGAGTGAAAACAAAAACAATTATTGGATCTTACAAAAATTTCATAAGATGAGTGGGATCAAGTTCTTATGGGAAAGTCCTTGATATATGTTTTAGTAATTATGTTGAGGATAAAGGTTTATGAATATTAATGTTATTGGTTAAAGATAAATTAGGATTGGCGATGTGGTTGGGAAGTGAAACTTGTTCTAAAGATTGGTTAGAAACAACAACTCAAATAGTGTGAATGGTATCATAAGAGTTTATGACACCATCATTGGTAGTGTGATGATTTTTGTTCTTGAGTAACATGCAAGTACACATATAAGGTTAGGATGTCTCAAACTGATGCATAAGGAAATCTTGATGTTTATCTTGGTCAATGACTTCCTCCAAATTTACATGGAGAGAGAGAGAGAGAGATAGTTTGGACTCAATATTACAAATTGGGAAAAAGAGCATCGATAAATATATTAAAATTTTTATCATCAATCATATTATGTTTTCATTTTTTAGACAAGGTCTTCCATCATTTGATTAAAGCTTGTGTAGTTTCAGTTTCAAGTTGCTTATAATTTATAAAATGGGCTAAGGTATTCTCAAGAAGATCACTAGTTTGGAACTCTTAGACTAGAGCATTTAGTAAATCTTCTAAACTAGTAACTGAATGAGTTTTAGGTTGGTTGTAACAATATTAAACATCATCATGATATTTATAGATAATATATTGGTAGTGGTAAAGGTATTAAATATGACCCTCTCTTTATATAGATTTTCAAATTATTTTAAATGAAGAGTAGGATCAGTTTACCCATTATAAGAAATGGTAGGGGTGGCACATCCTATATAAATATTAGCAATTTGGGATGTAAGAGGCTCATTTTGAAGATGATTTATTGTATTATTGATAATAGGAGGTTGAGGGAAAAGATTACCATGGGAATCTTGAAGAGGTGGTGGGGGAAAATTTTGATTATGCATGCCCCATGACATCTATTGAAGGTGGGTTTGAATATGGATAAGGTGATTTTACATTTGCATCATTTTATTTACATTGTTATCTTGAGAATCATTCATTTTATTAATATTTTGTAATGGGAGTTGATGGGTTTGAGTTGCATTGTTAACATTGTTTAAAGCATTAGAATTGGTAGTAGTGGCTTGGGTACCACTATGGGTATTAGTAAGAGATTGAGAATAATTGTTAGTGAGGCACTAGTGTCATAGTTTTTGTTTCTATACGATTTTTACTTTCACATTCAAAAAGGAAATGAGAAACTAAGAGAAGTGGTCAAGGGTTTGCACATACCTAGATGTAGTCTTGCGCACCAAATTTAGATGATAGCAGGAACTCCTCTTTGGTTGTGGAGGATGACACCTGTAGAAGAAAGAGACTAAAACAAAGAAGGTGTTAGATGAAGAGATGGTGGGCTGCCAAGCAAAAGTTTGATCCCAGAAGTACAAAGACTTCCTTGAGGGATGTCAACCCACTGATTGATAATGTCTAATAAAAGGTAGAATGATAAAATATTGAAATGATTAAAAACTAAAATAGAAATAGAAGCAAATGCTTACCTGAATGTTGCTATCAGTCTGGTCACAATCACCGACGTCGGTTAGTCTGCCGACGTCAGTTGTCAAGGTCTACTGACGTCAGTTAGTCTATTGACGTTGGTTGAGGCAATGGTCTCTGTGGCTAGTGTCAGTCAAGGAAGTAGTCTTTGGATGAGGTCTGGATAGGTTTTATGGTTTGTGGACAGGTTTGAGAAGGGGTCTAGATCTATTTGAATGGTCTGAGAGTCTAGGTCTGGTTGGATGCTCTGTGTAGGGCCTTTGCAGGTAGAAAGAATGGTCTAAAAGGGGGACCAAATAGAAGATAGAGGCAACAGGGAAGAGAAAGTGGTTTGGGAGGGATCTGTGGTCTGGTTAATAGTGTGGCTTAGAAGCAATAAATAGAAAACTGATTACAGAGACATTCTAAGCTATTGAAATGACATAAAAGAAGAATACTTACCTCTTCCCTGCTGAAGAAGTGTAGGAGGCCTGGTTGCTGATGTACCTATTATTGATGCTGAGTAGAGTAACTAATGTAGAGTCCCTACTTACTGTGTGCTTGAGAGAGGAAGGGAGAGGTCTAGTACCTACAGCCAAAGGATTAGCAGTCAAGAGAGAAGAGGATTGATTGATTCACTGATCGGGTCTTTGATTGTTGTTCTGGCCAGGGAGAGAGATTGAGAGAGAGAGAGAATTATTAATTTAAAATAGATGATTATTTTAAATTAATAAGACATAGGTTAGGCATGGTTAGAAGTGGGAAGGGACCAAGGGGGAGTCGTCCAAGGGAGTAGACATGATTTTAGTGTCTACATTTGCCTCTTTTTGTCTTGTTGGTTGTTCTTGATGAACTGCAAGATAAAAATAGGAGTTAGTTACCCTAGGTATGGGATAAGGTTGATTTTGTCCTGTTGGTTGTTCAAATGAACTACAAGACAAAAATAGGAGGTTGATTACACCAAATGTGAGATGAGGTATTCCCCCTCAAAGCAGGAGTCAAGAGAAGGGAATCTAGAATTGGGTGCTGATTTGACAAAGAGTGGATGAAAAAGGTGAGTGTAAATGCTACAATAGTTGTGATTGCATGCATACCGATTCACGAGATGGTCAGGTCAAATTATCACAGGTCAATGATTGAGGAGTGCCAAAATTGAAATAACTAGGCCCCAATATTTGGTCGTAGCTGATCAGGTTATTCAATCTAAGCTGAAGCTCCAATGGTCATGGTATTCTAGGTATCTTGATCTTAGGAAGTGCTCCTAGAAACACAAAAATGTCACAAGTAGTGGGGATCAATCATCTTGCGATCCTATACTTGTGAAGGTCATAAATAGTTTGTGCACAATTTTGCTAACCGTTCGTGAGGTAGCATACATGCAAAAAAACCAAGGCAATGTTTGTCTTGGAAGTGGTTAGAGTCTGAGGAGATAGTCGTGATCTCCAAGGTCATTGGTCGAGGCAGGTCGAGATAGATAGTTGGTCAAATGAATGGATGGACAAAAGAATGTGGCTGAGCTAACCTCAAAAGACTGAGTGCTACCTACATAGCCCCTGTCATTAGGGCCTCATGCCATTGTAGTTCTCCCAAGAGGGAGGAAAAGGGTCGAAGTGGTGGATTGATTTGGTTGAGGTCAAGTTATAGTCAAAGGTAAGATAGTTTGTCCATTAGGTAGATGAACAAATGGATGTGGTCGAGCTAACCCCAGAAGACATCATGTCGACTGAGTGCTGCCTACATAGCCCTTGTTGTTAGGGCCTCAGACCAATGTAGTTCAGACTAAGAGGCAAAATGGTTGATGATTGGTTTGGTCATGTGTTGAAATGATGAGGATAAGATGATGTTATAGCCTTTTCCATATTGTGTGATGGTGTATTCTATAACATTGGTTGAGGGGTCTTTCATCCCTAGCAATTTTCCATATTCATGATGGATGTATGCTAAAAATGAATTAAGTCTATTAATGCTTCAACAAGTAATGGTTTATGCTTAACATAAATTGTGTGGTCGATAGTTTCCATGTGTATTGGTGTCCATAGAAACTATGTGAAATGGACAATGTCATGTATGATGTCATAATGTCATGTTGTTGGTCTAAAAATGTTTGGTTGAGTTTGGTGTGACAAATGATGTAGTTAAATGTGACCAAAGTGTAGGCAAAAAGTGAAAGGCATAATCTCCCTTTCATTGACAATGACTAGATAGATAACATAGATAGGGGTTGTTAGAACCAAGAGCCCCATTCATGCATTACATCATTGACCATTGGTTGTGTTAGAATGGTAATCGAATCACTTTGACATTAAAGTGAGCTCGAAGTCCCTTGAGCAGGTAATGTGATAGGTGAGGATAGGGTAACCCCTTTATAGAGCGGAGAGAACCTTGCCCCTTTTTATAGGAGACCCTGAGATGACTACAAGCCAAGTCCATGACCCTTTTTTTTTTGGTGTAGACTGATCAATGTGGGAAGTCTACATAGAGATGTCATTTTGCTTTCTGGTCATTTGTGAAGCTGATCAATGAGGGAAGCTTCTAAAAGAGTGCTATTTGTAGCAAGATTTAGTCATAGCCATCCTTCGAGGGAGTGGTCTATATTTTTGCTTTATACATATATTTGAGGGCTTTAAATAGCTGTCCTTCGAGGGAGCAGTCTATTAGCTACAATAATGATAGTACAACTATCCTTTGAGGGAGTAGTCTGCCTTGAGAGTTTATGACCTTTGATATTTTGACATCAATTTATTTTTTTGATAGAATTTTGAGTCATGGACAAGACTATAGAAGTTCAAGGGCTCCTTTTTATTAGGACAAAGCATTCCTACTTGATAAAAGGGTTACAAAAAGTTTGTTGTAGGGGAATAGGGTTGAAAGGAATGAGGATTAAGAGGATGGGGTTGCTCAAGGGATGAGCTCAAGTTAAATGTCAAGTGAATGAGTACTCGACTAATAGTAGAATGGTCATAGATGTAGGACATTAAAGAGATCAGGTTTTGATAAGTTCCTAATCCATGCTTATGTGTTATGATGAAAGGTCTGAGCCAATTAGGAGCAAACTTGCCTCGTTTACTTCTTTCCTAATTGGTCATGTGTTAAAAATGATGGTCATGAAGTTGGTTGATGTGTTTCTGGATTGTTTGGTTGAATGATGTTTGGTCATTGTTTGGTTGGTTGATGTTTCATCAATGCTTGGTCAAAGTCTGGTCAATGGTTGGTTGAATGTTTGGTCGAAGTCTGGTCAATGGTTGGCTGAGGTTAGGATAGTCAGTATAAAGTTGAACTCCCCCAGTCATTTTGTGGTAGGAAGAATGTTGAACACCCAATGCAGATGATTAATGGGTTAGATAAATGCGATGGAGAGAAGATGAGAAGGAGAGACCTGGGTACCCCACCTTATTGATAGGTCAGGGGTTCCAAGCGAATAGCATTAGGTATTGAAAAAGTTAAGAGGGATGGAAACCACTGACTCCGTAGGTGAAGAGGGAGGAATAGGCGAGCTTGGAGGAGATTGGTTGATGGTGGGTTTGGGACAAGGGTCTGTAGAAGCTTGAGTAGAGTCTTAGAAACCTAGGCCATATCATTTCTTGGCATTGTCATCATTGAGAGGTTTGATGGGCTGATGGGAGCCTTGCTCATAGCGCCTAAAGCCAAAACCCTTCCATGCACACCTGTAAAGGTAGGTGTGTGTAATGGCAAGGTTGTCAAGAAATGAGAAGTCTAATGTGAATGGTTGAGGTGAAGAGAGAGGGTTCCCATCAGTAGGAGCTTGATTGAGCCCCCCATAGATGAGATTGGTTTGGAGGTGAGGAGGACCATAAGGAATGACCATCCTGATCTGATGGTCATAACTTGGGCTGTGGTGAAGCTGTCCATACTCTTGTAGAGTTTGGAACATGTCTAAGGTAAGCAAGCAATATTCTCCAAGTGAAATTCATTGGAAGATATATTCCATGGGGTCTTTGGTTGTCGCTTGAAGAGGGGGTGTGGGGGTGATCACCAGTTTCAAACTAGTTGAAGCTTCCATAGATGGAGGTGGCATCTGGGTTGATGTCTTGAGAGGAATACGAACATCATTTGGTTGATAGGTTGTGTTATAAGTTTTGAAAGGTGATGGGTTGGTGGGAATGGTGTGAACTTGCCCATCATGCTCAAATTTCACACAATGGTGTAGTGTGGAGGGGACACAAGCCATGGCACAAATCCAGGGTTGGCCTAACAACATGTTATATTGGAACTCTCCTTCAATGATATAGAAGAGCTCTGAGATAGTGTGTGGGCCAACACGAATGTGGAGGATGACTGTGCCAATGGTTGTGGCACTGGTGTCATTAAAGGATCACAAGATTGTGTCAATTTTGGATACACAATTCTTGGGGAGGGCCAATTGATCAAAGGCATGAGTAGAGATGATGTTAATGCTGACACCTCCATCAATCATAACTCACTTAATGTGGGTTCAATCAACATAGGTGGTGATGAAGAGAGCAGCATCCTGATCTTCTGAGTTAGATGTAGGAATTTCAAAATCACTGAAAGTGATAGAGGTAATGGGGTATAATGAGTGGACCAGGGTAACTAGTGGTTGGGGGTCCTTGGGTTGGACCTCCACTACTTGTAAGGCTCTGATGAGGGCTTGATGATGCTGGGGTGAAGTTTGGATAAGGTCATACAAGGTCATCTTCACGGGCGTCTGGTGAAGTTGTTTTAACATAGAGTCATGGATTTCCCCTGAAGAAGAAGAAGAAGAGGGTTGAGATGCACCAAAGATAGAAATTTTGGGTTTTGGTAGTTGAGGAGGCTTGACAAAGGGATAGGTCCAAGGAATGGTGGCTTTTTCTTTTGCCTTGTCCTTTTGTGACCTGGTGGTTATGTGGATGGCATTGATCTTGAAGAGAGGAGGTGAAGGAGAAGTAGGGGTCACAGTCTGCTGATGAGATTTTGATGTGGTTGAAGAGGTTGGAGGGATATGGGAAGGTGTAAGGGGTCAGTTGATAGTGTCCTCAAAAAGAAGAGTGTCTTTCTCCATATAGCGGCGAATGACAGCCTTGAGGGCACAACAAATCTTGGTGTCATGTCTTAGTGTATGATGATATAGGCAAATCTTAGTATCATCAAACCAAGAAGGCTTTGACCTGAGGGGTTGGAATGGCTTGATAGGTGGAAGGGTTATGCTAGAGGTCTGCAAAATTTAGTGTAATATCAAAGTGTATGAGCCCACTAAAGGGTCTGTGCTTGTTGATGTGTGAGATGCTGGTGACTTTTGCTTGGGAGGTGTCAAAGGAGGATTCTGTACCACCTTTTGGGTTGATGATGTGGCCACATGCGAAGATGACACTTTTTTCATGAGAGGTGCCAAATTTTTCAAAGAGGGTAGGCTTGTGGTAGGCAAAGGAAGCAGTGAAGGCAACTTGTTTTGGTTAACGGTTGGAGTAGGAAGTACTCCTATTAGGGTCAAAGGGTGAGGGACCAAAATGGAGGGCAATGTTGATGGAGGAGGAAGAGTTCACCACTGTGGTTTAGCAGCCTTCTTTGGTTTGGTTTGAAGACTACTATTGGTCAGGGCCTAGTCCAAGTCTACCTTCACTTGCGGATGAGTGAGGTTAGGGACAGGGTGAATGCCGAGTGTCTTGATTGGTTTTGATGTGGTGGATGAGGGTTTTGGTTTTGATGTGGATGGTTGAGATTTTAAAGGTTTTGAGGTAGAATTTTGGTCTTTGTTGAAAGTTTTTGGAGATTTTGTCATGGGAGGATTGGTAGCATGAGATGAGATGGAACGGGCAAGCTGAAGAGCTGTGAGTCACTCCCATAATGCCTGATGCTCCACTTTCCTTGAAGGGAGAAGTCCAAGTTTCTCCACTAATCAGGAAAATGGCTGAGAAGATGTCGGATGAGGCTTGGGTACTTGAGAAGATGTGGATGGTTGCGGGGCCAAGAATGAGGTTGGTGTAGTAATCTTAGACCCAAGGCATGATGACGTGATAACAGGTTCATTTTTGGTCGAAGAGGGTGGTGAGACAGGTTCCTCCTTGGGTGGAGAAGGAATCAAAGAATGAGGCTCCTCAAGAGGGTAGGGATGATTATGCCCTCTACTTGTGATTGAGGAGTAGGAAGGGTAGGGTCCTCCATAGGTAGCAAGAAGGAGGATGGTGAGACTGGTGGTGCCGGTATGGTCGAGGCATCCTCCAATATAAGGGAAGTTGATGGAGAACTAACAAAAGACAAATGTTTGTCCACATGTGATGGACTAATGGGTTGACTAACCTCTTGAGTCAGTGAGAGAGGTTGGTCAGGGATGCAGGGTGAGACCATATTGACTATGCATATGTTATGTTCTTGAGTGTCATCAGTCATGGTTTGCACATTGTTTTGGGTAGGAGGATGATTGGGGAATGGTTATTTGAAAATGTCTATGCCTTGATTGGGTGGCACATTTGGATTGTCTAGGATGAGGTCACCCTTATCAAGCATGTCTTAGATGATGTTTTTAAGAGTCTTATAGTTTCTCGTGTCATGGCCTTTAACATGGTGATAGTTGCAAAAATCATTTCCCCTATACCATGCAGGGATGACACGTGAGGGATCAAATTGTGGAGGTGGTCAGATTTAGGGGAGATTGAGAACCCCCTGTTTGACAAGCTTGTCTAGCACAGATGCTTATGACTCCCCTAGTGGAGTATACTATCACTGCATATATCTTTGCTAGAATTGATGAGTGATACTTTGGGATGTGGATGGCTCGAGCTGGTTGGTTGAAGGTGAAGATGAAGGTCTAATGACTACAACATTTGTTGATGCCTTAGATATAGGATTAGATAAGAAGGTTTAGAAGAAGAGTCATTAGACTTGGTGTTGAGGTTCTTACTCTACAACTTGACTTTGTTCTCCTTGATGGCACATAATTAAAGCTTCTAGGCCATCGTGAAGGCTTCATCAAAGGTGCAAAATGTCTGAACCTGTAAGGTAGAGGAAATATGCTTGGCACAGGCCTGAGAGAAAATTTTGATAAGCTCAGGTTGGGGCATAGAAAAGGAGAGCTGATTGATGAGGCCTCTCCAACGAGTAACAAAATTGGCTATGGATTCATCCTCAAACTGCCGAATAGAATACAGATCTATGATTGAGACCTTTTTGGTGATATTGATAGAGAAGTGGTCGAGGAAGAGTTGAGCTAGCTAGGTGAATGTGAAAAGGGAATGGCTGGTGAGAGAGCTGTACCAGTTGAGAGCAGCACCAAAAAGAGACATGGGGAACGTGCATAAAAGTAGCGCATCATCATGGGATATGAGATAACAAGCATGTTTGAATGCTCGTAGGTGTTGTTGTGGGTCTTCCTTACTCTAGAAATGAGAAAATTTAGGAAGTTCCCATTGACTGGGATATGGCCTGATCAAGATGGAGGGATGGATGGGTTCATTGCAAATTTGCTCATATGAGAGGGCATTGCATGAACTAGAAATAGAGGTCTCAAGACTAGACATTTTGTCCATCAGCATTTTGATTATGTCAGCTGACAAATTGGCAAGTGGAGTGCCCCCTAGGTTGTAAGGTGCTTGGAATGTATTGAGAGGGGCATATGACATGGTTGGTTGCACTTGTGTAGGTGGAACATACGGGTAGCTAGTCATCGGGGCAGAAGTTGAAGCCAAGGGAACTTGTGTTATGGGGTTGGTAGGCACAAATTGGATAGGGGGTGTCAAAGATGGTTGAGGGGTGGCCACACTTGTTGAAGGGTAGGCAATTACTCTTGTGTTGATAGATGCAAGAGTAAGGGGATATAGACCACTAGGTTTTAGAAGGGTGTAGAATTTGGTTGAGTAGTTTGAGGTTGAGGGGGTGCCGAAGCCCCCATGGAGGTGGGTCTAAAAGGAGAGTCTAAATTTTAAAGATAGGACATGGTCAGGTTATTAGTTGAGGTGTTTGCTTGATTGTCTATAGGTTGAATTGTGGATGTTGTTGATGTGATCGTTGTCTCAACTAAGGAGGTCCGCATCCCATAAATTGGGTTGCCTAAGGAG
Organism: Torreya grandis; assembly: GCA_037957365.1. Taxonomy (NCBI): domain Eukaryota; kingdom Viridiplantae; phylum Streptophyta; class Pinopsida; order Cupressales; family Taxaceae; genus Torreya; species Torreya grandis. Next base: position 2,741,532 of record JARHVA010001126.1, read on the forward strand.
TCTCACATTTGGCTTCGTGTGAGATAATGCTAAAGGGCTTTGACATTGAGGTCTAAGAATCTTTCGAAGTCTTGGTCCCCTTCAGGGACAATGGGAGACTGAGTCAAAGTTGGTCGAGTAGGAGTTCATTCGGCCTCTGAATGAAACTCCATTAGGGGACTGGTTATGGATGGTGAAGGTGGAAGTGGTTGATGCCTCGTGTGGTCAAGAAGAGCTCTAGTTTGACTACGTGTCAAAAACATTGAAAGCAAAAAGGTTCAGGTGTTAAAGACTATGTTTTTTTTTAGTCTCCAAAAACTAGGATGGATGCTAGACAGTAAGAAAGTTAGGTTTTTAAGCTTGCTATTTTGAGAAGAAAAGTTTAGACAGTGACCGACATCAATAAGAAGACCGATGTCGGTGGAATAGGCTTGCCGATGTCGGTCAGATAACCGATACCAGTGAAGAAAGTGGCTGACATCAGTGGGAAAATTGATGTTAGTTACTATGTTTTCTAAAAACTCAAAGAATTTGAAAGTTCTTAGAAAGAAGAAAAACATCCTCGCTAGCTCAAACAACCAGATAAAAGCAGAAAAATAGATGGAGACAGGCAGACCCTAAGCATTAAATCCTAAGAATCAACTTTTAGAATCATGTTGGCTTATGCCTTAGAATGTGTTTAGGGGGTTGGCTTGTAAAATAGGTCCTAGAAGAGGTAGTCTAAAGTTGGTTTTAGGTTTTTTTCTGTGGTCAAGAGTCTGTGTTAGGTTTCGTACTTGGCCTGGTGCTAAAGAGCAAGCTCCCCTCACTTCACGAACCCAATGATAAGCTAGGCCCGCTTAGCTAGTATATACTTCCCCTAGAGATTATCCTTTGCCAGAGAATAGAGTGGGCTTTCCCCTTGGTAGTGAAGTCCAAGTGGGATTGTCGAGATGGGTAAGGTATCCGCTAGGTGATGAAATCCTAGTTGGGCCTTGTCTCAAGTAAGTTTTGATGTTTGATTTGTGCAAGTGATTTGGTTGTGTAACATAAGTGATCTACGATTAATTCATGATGTAGTTATTAATTACTAGAACTAAGTATGCAGTCAAGAAGAAATGAAATGTAATGTGTTTTAAGCCCAAGTCGAAATGTGAGTTCAAATGTAAACAAATAGAGAAGAGGTTGTAGAGTATGACTTTGACTAGTCTAAGATGCAAGAAAAGAAAGAACAAGAATGATTCTTTTTAATTTTTGATGATAGTGTCTTTTGGAAGAGATAGAAGAAAGAGATGAAAAGGAGACCCCTAATGCACCTAGATGAAAAGAAAGAAAGTGAACCCAAGGAAGACCCTAGGGTCCCACCGGGTGTGCCAGAATGTTTCTATATGATTTTTGCTTTCACATTAAAAAAGGAAATGAGAAACTAAGAGAAGTGGTCAAGGGTTTGTACGTACCCAGATGTAGTCTTACGCACCAAATTCAAATGATAGCAGGAACTCCTCTTTGGTTGTGGAGGATGACACCTGTAGAAGAAAGAGACTAAAACAAAGAAGGTGTTAGATGAGGAGATGGTGGGCTGCCAAGCAAAAGCTTGATCCCAAAAGTACAAAGACTTCCTTGAGGGATGTCAACCCACTAATTGATAAGAATAATGTCTGATAAAAGCCAGAATGATAAAAGACTGAAATGATTAAAAACTGAAATAGAAATAGAAGAAAATGCTTACTTGAATGCTGCTGTCAGTTTGGTCATAGTCACCGACGTCGGTTAGTCTGCCGACATCGGGTGTCAAGGTCTGCCGACGTCGGTTGAGGCAATGGTCTCTGTGGCTGGCATCGGTTAGGGAAGTAGTCTTTGGATGAGGTCTAGATGGGTTTTATGGTCTGTGGATGGGTCTGAGAAGGGGTCTGGATCTGTTTGAATGGTCTGAGAGTCTGGGTCTAGTTGGATGCTCTGTGTAGGGTCTTTACAGGCAAAAAGAATGGTCTGAAAGGGGGACCAAATAGAAGATAGAGGCAATAGGGAAGAGAGAGTGGTCTGGGAGGGATCTGTGGTCTGGTTGATAGTGTGGCTTAGATGCAATAAATAGAAAACTAATTACAGAGACATTCTAAGCTATTAAAATGACATGAAAGAAGAATACTTACCTCTTCCCTACTAAAGAAGAAGTGTAGGAGGCCTCATTGCTGATGTACCTATTGTTGATGCTGAGTAGAGTAACTGATGCAGAGTCCCTACTTGATGTGTGCCTGAGAGAGGAAGGGAGAGGTCTAGTACCTGTAGCCAAAGGATTAGTAGTTGGGAGAGGAGGATTGATTGATTCACTGATCAGGTCTCTGATTGTCGTTTCGGTCAGGCAGAGAGATTGAGAGAGAGAGAGAATTATTAACTTAAAATAGATGATTATTTTAAATTAATAAGACATAGGTTAGGCATGGTTTGAAGTGGGAAGGGACCAACGGGGATTCATCTAAGGGAGTAGACATGATTTTAGTGTCTAGAATTTTCTTATGTGGAAAAAGATGGAATAGTAAATGGATGAGAAGAAGAACTAGAGACATGGTTACCATGGGTAGAAAATGATTCACTATTGGAATAATTAAGAAGAGAGGGTCTTGGAAGAGGCCGACTAGATGTAGAAACTACCATGTTAATATAGATACTGGGCATAAAGGTAGAGGAAGTAAAATAATAAAAAGTCATTGTATGAGAAGTGGTCAAAATAGAGGGAAGAGGCTTAGAAAAAAATAAGCTAATATCCCCAAATTTGTGTGAACAGGGATTAGATGAATGAGGCTCTTCATTTTGACCACTTATCATGAGTTGGTAAATGGTAGAATGATCCTTTCCTTGATGTTGAGGAAACTTGTAGATGAATAAGAGAATATTTTAGTGTATACTCTAATTCGAGTTGATATTTAAGTGAGAAGATAGGATTATGAAACAAAGAGGAATAAGGATGGGTCCCATAGTTTGTTGTGTGAGTGGCTATATGAACATTATTTTCATCCAAGATAGGAGCCATAAGATGCTTATTGGAGAACCTATTAGGGTTGGTAAGACTCATCATATGTATTGAATTTAACTTAGTGTTGTTTTTAAATAGGAAGTTCATGATGAATAGGAGATATTGGGTAAGGTAAAGGTGATGTAAAATCAAGGAAATAGGAACTAATAAATAAGATTGCAGAGTCGATTGAGTTGACCTAGTACTAGAAATAATGTCTAGAAATTGAGTGAATAAAGATACATAGTTGATAGGGTCTATTGTAACTTGGGATAGAGAATATCTCATTAAGGATATAAAATTGATTAGGGATGACTTAGTACTATATCATAGGAGGTATAAATGAATACTGGGTTGATTAGGTTGACAAATTACTATAGGTAAGGGAAACAAACAATCTATAAGAGACTATGTTGAATAGAATGACAATGTACTAAGAATAGGGAAAAAATTGTAACGTACTTTGAAGAAAGAAATTAAAGTAAACACACAATCAATTAGGTCAATGAAGATGATCCAATTCAGGCATATAACACAAAACTTTGCACCAGTCTTGGCCAATGTAAGTTTTTACAATACAACATATAATGATCAAAGATCAAGTAGTTAACTGAAGAAGTAAATACTAAGTAGTCATCCTAAATGTTGTTACTATTATATTGTTAATTTAAGTGTGATAGGGAAGTTATATAAAAGCAGGGAAATAGAAAGCAATTTATGGATGGTGTTAGGATGTTTAGGCTGAAAGGGATCTATGTTGGCAATGGTACCAGCTTGGTATTGCGGCCTACCCCCTCACTTCATAATCCCTTAGCGATAAGATTGTTGGGATTTTTGTAAATATATACCAATAACCATGTGTTTATACTTGGCCAAAAAACCAAGTTAGTTTCCCCCTTGGTGATGAAATCTAAGTAGAAAGCCTTGGGTAAAAAATTGTTTAAATGGATTTTGAAATTATGTGATTTGGTAGTGTGTGAAATAAAGAGAAAAATAGTGAAAATAAATGGTATATTTAAAAACTACCTAATTAAACTATTTGATCTATTCTAATCATGTAAATAACTGAAAGTGAAAGTGTGAATTAATTACTAACATATAGTTGTTAATTCTCAATTTAAAACATAGTATAGAGTTGATTTCGATGATAGTGTATGTAAAATCTATAGAACATAGTGGATAGCATCATTAATATAGTATTAAAGAAAGTATATTTTAAGAACTATGTTGATAGGGTTGACCTAGTCTTTTAGAAATAAGATTGCAAACTATGTAAAATAGAATGATAACAAAGAAATGAAATGAAAGAGAGAGAGAAAGGAACTTTGGTGTGTTATAATATACTAAGGAATGTAAGATTGTTATTAAACTACCTTGAATGTTACTTATAAATTCTACCAACTGTGTCGACTAGGGTGACCTAGTTCTATAATTCCCTATTTGATGAAGCCTGTCAAGATGACTATATCACTGTGGTCTACCTAGTATGTTTTATGGAAGCTATATAGAATAGTATACTAGAATGGTCAACATAATATGTTTTCTAAAATTGAAATAGAGTATTGTGTTGACTTTTTTGACCTATTAATCTTATTTGATGAAGACCTACACAAAAATAATAGAGTTGTTTTTGACGTTATTGTGTGTTACACATACACATATAAGTTATAAACTATATTAGATCTATTGACCTAGTATTGTAAATATAGAAAAATAATAAATAAAATGATAGAAAAATAAAAATGTGAATGAAAACTTATAAGTATTAGATTCATGTTGGGTTAACTAGAATGTATGCAATTAGAAATACATCAGATCCATAAATCAATCCTAGCACAAAGAAGATATATCCTACTTACACTTTCGAGGGGATACATTAGATAATTTGGAACATGACTAATATGTGGATTTGGTAGACCCAATTATAGATCTATTATCACAACAATAATACTAGGAAGGGTTCCAACACCTCCAATCAAGCAAAATCATATAATAACCCTAACTAAGCCCTATGTTTTCATGTTCACTAAAATAATAACAAGTAAAGTAAAAGTCTAATCTAGTGCTCACCAAAGCTTATGGCACAAAGTTGGGGGGGGTAATAAACACTAAAATTAAACATGCATAGAATGCATATACTCACATGAATTTATATATAATCTTAATGAATGGAAGAGAAATATAAATGCATATCTATCTGCTCTTATAAAGGAGGAATGAAGTTATGAATACTTACATTTGAAGATGAACCTATCGATCCTCAATATCTCCCTTGGAAAAGGTGATTCATAATAGGTTATTATTGTATATAAGGATGACAAGGATAAATCATCTCTAGGATACACAAACTATCAATTCATATAAAAGACTTATCCACAAGACAAGATCCATATCTCCAAAGAAATTATAAAACCTTAATCTTTCTCCTCAAGTATAATGGTGGATAAGTAGATGCACAATATCTCTTACTTATTCTCTTCTCTAAATAATTGTGAAATGATATTATATATATAAGAGGATTTAACCCTAAGCCCTTTAGAAAATTTTGACCAATAGGATCAACCTAGTCAACCTAGTATTGATATTGTTAAAAACTCACTAGGTCATGGGATAGGTCAACCAATAACTGACCTCGACCCTAAATGAGTTTCACTAATAAGATTACAAGGTCAACCCAATTGAACTTATACTTAAAACTATCAAAAGGAGTTTTAGGTTAGGAAAAGGGGGATGGAAGGTGGGAAATGACTAGAAGAGTGTACAAAAGATAAGAAAAATATTAGGAAAATGGTTTTTAGGAGATAAGTGTGTAGATAACAAGTGGAAAAAGGGAAAAAAATCTTGTGAAGCACTAGTGGTCTACCCACCGCTTTTTTGGTACACCCTTTAAGGCATGCACATAGAGAGATTGAGACTTGATGGGTTCTTGCAAGATAAAAAGCATAAATAATTGATAAAAGTTAAAAATATTATGTGTATACATCTTACACCACAAATATATCTCTACCAAGTTAGGTACACAAGTCAATATGGTATATGTTGATGCCCACCCATACCCCTCACTATAATTCAATGTATGGGTAAAGGTATTTATTCAAACCTATCCCAAGTGTTTTTTACAAGATAAGTATTAGTACATTGATGAATTTAGTTCTAAAAATTTTATTAATTCACCTAGAAACATCTTAGATATAACTATGCGAGATAGTGTTTTTGAGAATAGAGGTCAACATAGGTATAAATATGTGATTCCCCTTGGTAGGATCTCTACTAATCTTATAAAAATATTGAATGTGAATACATTTTTTATGAGGTGTCTAAATAGTGAGGATGTCTTATTGCTTTCCAATTTTAATTTCCATAAATTACTGATTTCAAACATGCATTTACTTGTAAAATTACTATAAATAATTTTTATTTCCATTTCTTACTTTATTTCTAGTTTGCTTTCTTAATTTTATTAGTTTAATTTGCATTTACTACTTTTATCACTTCTCATTGTTAGTCTAGACTCGTTGCTTATCTCCTTTAGGCATGACCCATCCATTTTACCCTACAGGTTACCTTATTGGTCAAATAATGAAGAATGGAAGACCTGTAGGTAAGTGACATGAATGAAATTTTGGTGTGTAAGTACTCTAAGAAGTTTGTAGCACTATATTATGTTTCTAATTCAATTTTAAAATATTAATATATCATGTGTGCTCCTAATTTATTTGATTTAGGTTAATTTTGGGTAAAATATTTTATTAATGAAGTCATTCTCTTGAAACTATGCACAAAAATCACATCTTAATGGTTTCTAGGTTTGCGTAGACAAACTTACTATAGTGTAGATCTAAGGTGAAAACTATATAATTATTCCTTTTACTTGTCTTAGTTTTCCCCAAAATAGAGTTAAGATGCTAAGAAAAATAAGATAAAAGAGGAAAAAAAAAGAACAAGAAAAGAAAAATAAACTCCTAAAATACTAAATTTTGGGGGATTCAGGTAACCTATAGTAGGGCTATGGATGCCTAACTGACAATAGATAATGGCCTTCTGTGGGATCATAGATAACGTTATTAGGGATATGGATGTCTATCTATAAATGAATCAATGTATAGGAAATCATTCTTAAGGTAGTATTCACTAGACTAACATTTGGATTCAAAGAAGTTAGTCTTTGTAGGTTATAAGAAGTGATAATTAATACATTTTCACAAATCAATTTAATGCAATTATCTAATTTGGTTATTTAGTTGCTTTAATATTATCCTCTCTCAAATTCATTCATGTTCCATGTGTAGTTTTAACTAGATATTTTGGGTTCATAGATATGTTTCTATCATTCCAAAATATTTAGGGGTATTTTCTAGTAGGATCATTATTTGTTGTTTCTTGCTCAACACACCGTAATTATTACTAGAATCAAGGAATCTCCTTTTTATTTTTATAGTCACTCCCACTTGTGTTCATGACTCATTGGTATCAACACTCTCAAGTTACATTGGTATCATATCTTAGTTTGTGTCCTAAAATTGGCCCCAAGACCATCACCATTGGAAAGACCATGTATATGTGAGAAAATTTTGTATAAGAAACTTAGTGTGAAAGTGGACTTTTCACCTCCCAATTTTCATTTTGAAACTATCTTACCTAGCTCTCTTAGCCTGCTCTAGGAGGGAATTTTGATTTTTATGCCATTTTTTCCCCTAAAACCTTACCCATCATAAAGACTAAGGTCATGCAATAAAATTTCATATTTTTTCCCTTAATCCAAAAAATAACTTTTTGCGACCCATTCGATGAATAGACAAATTCTGAAAGATTTTGGAAAAATTTGTTATTTTATTTGATTAGGTCTTGGCTATAGATGATTAAATTTTTAATAACTCATTATACCTAATTATTTTTTCAAACCCACATTAGTTCTATTTGATGTCAATTCATATAATTTATACCTAATCAATCTTTTCTAGACAATTTGGTATATTTCAAATTGGTTAAGTCTCATAGACCTAATCAGGCTTCCAAACCTTGATTAGGTCTAGGGAGAATAATTTAATCCTTATAGTTGTAATATAAAATTACGGTGCTAATTAGGTTTAGGTGGGTGGCAAGAGGTCATCTTAGAACTAATCAGGTAAATATTCTTGCCTAGGTCTAGTAGTTTCTGAGTCTAGTTCCTTAGTTATAACTAGAAGAAATATTTTGATTAGTTATTAGGTGAGTGGGAAGGTAGTTATAACTAGGTATTGAATATATGATTAGGAATAGGCATGCACATTCTATGAGTGTAGTGGTAATCAAGGATTACATCCTTGATTAGGTTGAGGTGGGTGGTGTTGGCATTTTAGAGTGATAGTTGGGGATAAAACTTAGAATAGGTTGATAGAATACCAAGGTATAAGGCATAGTGTTATCTAGAGTTTCAAATCCAATTATAATGTGAGAAGTCCTCACAAAAATCTCATAGAGCTAACCAGGGGTCCCAAGACTAGATAGGTCATGGGGACCCCCACCTAAAATGTTAACAACAAAACCTAGTTATAATTAAGAAATAAAGCCTTGACTAGATCTAGAATCATGCATAAGGTATCCCCAATGTTATTTGGGGGTTTAAATCTCAATTAATAATGGAATATATAAATTCAAAAAATGAAAATTTTAAATTTCTTGAGTGCCTAAAAAGCTCGAATAGGTCTATTAGACAGGTTTTTGAGCCTAAGTTATTTTTATTTGCTTAACATTCACCTTAGCTATCAATTTTTTAAACCGTTTAGGTTTCTATAAAGGTGACTCTAGTTAAGATGTAATGGTACCTTAAATTTTGTCTATTATATATATTTAAAAGCTTATTCATATTATTTAATGCTTTTTATTATTTGAGCTTTTAATTATAGGGTTTTGACTTGTTTTTGGTTTTTTGTTAGGAAATGAACAATGAAAGTGGTAAGATTGGAAGGAGAATGGAGAGAAATGAATTATATGAGGAATTAATGGAGATTGATAAGTGTTTTAGAGGGATAATACATCCTAATGAATAATTTATATACAATTAATTATTTTTATTATAAAAATGTTGGCTCATTTTTATCTCCCAAGGGACATTGTGGACCACCCATTTACATTTTATTTTTCTCTGTCCCTCTCTTAATTTATTAGGGTTATGATACCCAATTTTATATTCAAATGATCAATTTTTGAACTCTATTATGATATTTTTAAACATTTTATTCAATATACGAGCCATGGAAGATTGTTTTACATTCATTTTCATGTATAATATAATAGTGATATGTTTGTTTCCTCCTAGATCTCCATCCATTATATTATGGCACTAGTTCCCATTATGGTTGTGTGAATATTGGATAGATGTAGATCAACTCATGGGTTGTATTCAATTAGGAAACTTTAGGATTAGGTATGTATTTTCCAAGATTAATTTATATTTTCCTTCCTCTTTTTATCTTTTTTTATTAGTTTTTAGTAAGGTTAGAGTAGGCGAATGTAATCTGAATCTACATGCTTATCTTGATTTCAATGTACATTTCTCATTTATATTATAAAAATGCATTATTGAATGTTAATAATGGATGAAGAATTTAAATCACCTGGACATTCATTTAGGCAACCCATAAATATTGATTTAAGTCACATGGGCAAAACTTGAAATGATAGCTTATCTTTATATCCTAAAATACATTGAAAAGTCACATGAAATGACCAAATTTACATCCACCTCTAAAGTGTTAGAAGACTAGAATGATGATGAAATTAATTTTTAATATTGTCAAACTATAAAAAGACCCTTGATGGGAATAAATTGCAATAAAGACTGAGTGAAATCATCATGTTGTGACCCAATAGATAAACACCTTTACGAGACCTTCCTCATAGGGATCCTTTTAGGAGAGGCTAGACAAGATTCACTACTCTAAAATCCTAACATTGGTTAGTTGTGTTAAATTACACATTAAAAATATTATACCACAAGATTTTTTAGATAGTGATAACCTCAATATGATAGATAAGAGAATAATTTGTGGTTGGTAATGAAGATATTTTTTTACATATGTTGATGAGAAATTATCCATTATGAAGAGCATGATGAGGGTGAAAAATAGAAGTAGATGAAGTAGGAAAATCATCTATGGCATTTTGTTCTCATGGAATTGGTTTTATAGTTAAGGATTTGAATTTTTTTATAAAGAGTGGTGGAAATTTGGTGATAAATGATAATATTTTCACTTTTACATTGATAGTCATTATTGACTTGATGATAAATTAGTTGTAAATCATATAAATCATGTAGATAATGGATGTATAGATTGTTGGTGACTTGGATTCCTAGAATTAAAGATTTATACTCATCCATGTTATTATTAACATCTAAGATTAATAAAAAATCTAGAGGTATGATTTTTCCATGAGGATAAACTTAGACATATACAACCCCAAATTCTTGAATAAATTTAGCACCATCAAAAAGGAGTGTCTAAGTATCTTCATGCAGGTTAATTATAATTTAGGTAATTATTTAATGATGAATTTAGATTTTGTTTTATAAATGGAAGTGTTTGGATCATCAAATTTATTTATTTCAAGGTTAGCTATAAAATTATGAAAATAATCTTAGAGTGAAATAAATTATTTAATATCTTTAATGTATAGTATTCCTTTATCAAGAAGAGTATTTTGAAGATTATCAATGATTAATATAGGAATGTTATCAATTTTATCATAAATTACTTGGCCTTTAACTAATTTTTGTGTAATGATTCAAAAATCAAATTCCATCAAGATAACCATCCATTTGCCAATTCTATCACTAGGTAAGAAATATTTAGATACAAATTTAAGAATATGATTAGAATGGATGATGATATAAGTTGTTTGATAATTAATTTAGTGGAAAATTTTATCATCTATGAAGTAAATGGTGAGACAATTACATTCAAACTTGGTATAATGTGTCTCATAGTATATGAAAGCATGATTGATATAATATGTGGAATTTCATGACTTGTTTCATATTATTTGGAAATCATTACCCTAACTAATATGGGTGTAGAGGGAGTGCAAAAGATGAGAGGTTGATAATTGGAAGGAAGTTAAAGAGTGTGAGGATGTAGGAGTGAGTATTTAATTCTATTAAATGATTTATAATATGAATCACTAATTAAATATGATAAGCCATCTTAGGAACAAATTGTCAAATTGACCCAAGTTTACCAAGGTATGTTCATATGTATGAAATGGAATAAAGAACATGAATGATAAAAATTGATTTAATTTTGGAAGGATATAAATAAATTATACCTAATGAAACTAAAAATCCTAAGAATTTTCTAGAGGTGACATCAAAAACACATTTATAAGGATCAAGTATAATTTTATATTTGATGAGACAATAAAAGATGATAATAAAATATTGAAGATGATTTTTAAGATGTTTAGATTTATCAATAAGATAATCTACATAAGTTTCAACTATTTTGTATTTGCCATCAAGAAATATATGGGCAATTTCATGTTAATAAGTGTCACCAACATTGTTTTGATCTAAAGATATTTTAATGTAACAATAGGTTCCCCATTTGGTTGTAAAAGTGGTTTTATGTTTATATTTAAGAGTGATATTAATTTTATTATATTCTATAAAATGATCCATGAGAGTTAACATTTCATACCTAACGGTGAAATTAATAACGAGATCAATTGATGGTAAATTAAAGTAATCCTTGGGACAAGCTAAGTTAAGATTATGAAAGTTTATATAGATGAGAATAACCATTGTGATATTTTTGCATATAGGAATGACATTAGAAACCCATTTGGAGTTGTCTAAAGGTTTGATGAATTTGGTGCTTAAGGGATTGATGATATCTTTATGACATAAGGTAGAAATATCAAGAGGAAAATTAAATTGATTTTGATGCATGAGTTTCAGATTAGGATAGGTAATGGTATTATGGACCACAATATTATGATGAATGTTAGGAATGCATTTATATGACCATGCAAAATCATCATGATATTTATTGGAAAATAGACCAAATTTTTCATGTTTGGTAGAAAAATAATCTTTGGAAAAAAGAATAAGTTAAGGAACATTGGTCGTTCCATAATTAATTAAAATAGTTTCCTCAATAATCATAGAATTTATATCTTAGAAATGACAGGGAGTGGGAGGAACTATATAAATAAGATGTGTTTTGGGATTGATAGTAGAAATGAAATTATTGAAATAAGGAGACTTTTTCTCAAAATAACCAAGATTATGATGGTGTGTAAATTGAGGCTCATGAGAATGGAGTAGTTATAAAATAGATTCATTAGTAGGAAGTGTGGGATAGGGTCCATAATATTCAACATCCACTTCAATATCCAAAATGTGATTTCTATGAGTATCAAACTGAGAACATATTTAGCAAATAAATGTAACTTGTGAATCTAAGGTAATTTTAGTAGTACATGCATGATATTGTTCAATATAATTTGGTACCAAAATAGTGGGAGAATAACTATCATTGGTGGTGATTGAATTGTTATAATAGGTATGTTGGTCTATTCAGTAAGATTGATTAGAAGTAATGTATCTTCTATTAATAGATTGCTATGATCATTGAAATTATGGATTATAGGCTATATTATATAAAATTGGTTGATTTATTGGAGGACCCATGGAGTATATATCAAATGATAATTGATAGGTAGTACATAGCCTTTTGGTTCTACTTCACTATTAGTGGATATGTGAATGACATGAACATCAAGATTGAAGGCATGTATTTTGTCTATTGTCTTTTGATAATGTAAGACATCTAATCCTCATGATTGAGCTTGCACCATAATGTAGGTATTATCATAAGATGGAGATATAACACATGTATTTGTTTAATTAGGAACATCTATAGTGGAAATTCCCATATTATTGAAAGTGTGAGGAGACATGGCTAAAGGTTATTTAAATAGTTTGTCCACCCAATATTCATTGAAAGTGAAATCATCCTCTATGTAAGATGATTCATGTACATTACATGGGGAAAAAGTACTAATGGTATATTATATTAAGGGAATGTTTTATTCTTAATAGAACCCCATTCTTTATTTTCTTTTAAATAAAGACCCACTATATTTTTAAACACCTAAGTCTATTTTGAAAATATTTTTCATAGGTATTTATATGTGTACCTAAGTTCACTATTTGGTATCAATGACAAGAGACATTTTTAATTGTTTGGTTTATTAAAAACATATTAATAATATTTAGGAGATTTGTATCTGTACAAGTTTATAGAGTATGCATAGTGATTACAAAGTTTCAGACTTCACATATTTTGTTGTTCCCTAGTTATGTTTTTCACATATTTTTGGTCTTCAAAGCTTTTATTTGTGAAGTTGGATTTTAGAATTTTAATTGTTCACATATTTCTACCTTCATGATAAGTGTTTTTTAGAAATTTTTTTCACAAGTTTTATTCATAGAATTTGGTTTTCTCAAGTTTTGTCTTGAACTTGTGTGTCTTCAAAAATTTGTTTTCATCCTTTGTCATGAATTTACCTTCACATATTTTACACTTTACAAGTTTTGTTTGAAATTTATGCACTTCAAAAACTTTGAATTTTAAAGGTTCTATTCATAAGTTATGTTTCAAAATTTGTGTTCAGAAAAGGTTTTATTTATAGGGTGTGTTTAAATGAATTGGTCTTAAGATATTTTGTTTGAAACTTTCTTTCATGAGTTGTGTTTCAATTCAAGATCTGACATCTGAAGGCAGACTATGTGGCATAATTGGTATTATATGAAAATAATGATAATATGACATTTGTCCTAGTAAATAATATGGAATTATTACAAATATATTGAAATTATAAGTGGCATACCCACCAAATTAAATTCATAAAGTTTGAATTAAATGAGTAAAACAAGCTTAGAGATGTTAAAAATTAATGGCACATGAACTAGAACTAAAGTCTTATACTTGAAGATATATCATCAAACTATAGAGAGACATCATGAATTTTTATTTCTTAAAAAATGGAGTGAACTTACACTCCAAATAACTTGAATCCCTAGTTATCTATGTTCTATTGTAAATTTCTTCTAGTAAGCTAATGAACAATTGAATTATCACACAAATAATGTAATTGACCTAGGTAGTAAGGGCCTCTTCATCAAAGGTATTTAATAGGTGCTTCTACCTTATAAAGTCTCTATAGAGTATACAAAATTTATTTTTGATTTGACTACATTCAATGGGGATTATGCCAATTATTCAAATCTTTAGCTCATAGTCAAGGATGTAGATTCCCATTCACACAAATAAGGATTGAAATTTGCATAGCAGTACCTGGAAATAAACTTATTACCATTAAAATGTGAATAGCTACATTTTACAATGGCTAAGGCTGAAGTTATGTCCTATATCAGATTGTTATGAGACTTATTGTTTGTTGAAAAGGTGACTAGTGGTATATTCGTACACTATATAAAACATAAGATAGTCATCACTTAAATCTCAAGGGATGCCTTCCATAGGTATATATATACACACACACACACACACACACACACACACACACACACACACACATATATATATACACATACATACATACATATATATATATATATATATATATATATATATATATATATATATATATATATATACACCAATTATATATGCTACTTTTGATGGACACTAGGTGTAAATGTGGAAGAAGACAACTATGACTGAGAATAACCTAAGGAAATGGATCGCTACTAGAGATGTGGTCACACTTAAGGAAAAGGAGCTAGTGATTATCACCAAGTTGTAGATGGGTATCCACATTGAAATGGTTTTGTTGAATATATTAAATGGTCATCCTAGTATCCACTATCTCCATCTATAATGGGTACCATTTTTGGATGTTATGATGAATTATGAGTTGACCTTCATACTAAGATAGATAATCAGTGAAAGACTTCAATAAAAAATGCTTAATAAGGATAAGAGGCCCATAGGTTGACATTTCTACATGATGTATTATCTATTGGATGTAGTCATGGGAACCATCTATATACATAATAAATCACTCTAGAGCCCTACCCAATATTTCATTAAGAATCATGCATGTGATTTATTTATCTTCCTTCATATCTATGTATATATAAGGAATATAAAAATAATTTATAAGAACATATATCCCCATGTTTTGAGATTAATTCATGAAGAACCCCTCCTTGAAATATTAGAGAGCATTAACAAATCATTGGGACTAAGGGGGATTACTAGATTTACCCTAACTATACTTTTATTATGGTAATAAGGAACATGGTTAACCTATTGTATCTCCCCATATTTTTCCTAGATAAATTGGTTGAGCAAGAGATTGCCTACCAATTGTGGTGGAGTATAGATGCAGATATGAAGCAAAAAAAGAAGGGATTGTTTCATGGCTCCTCCTTGATGATTGGTTAAATGTGTTATACCATCAAAAACATTTTAGATAGGTTGGTAAGGCCATGATGCACTATTCATTTGTGACTATACTACATAGATATTGGTATCCTCATGGCCAAATTCAAAAGAACATCTAAGGTTTGGGTGTCTTGTAATAGCATGTACCTTATGACCATGATTTTAATTTTTTGAATGCAAAGGATGATGCATAGGTTCTATAGAGAGTCAAGGTAGCTAGATTAACAAAGGATATTTTGAGAATTATTTAAGGAGAGAATTATATAAAAATTTTAGAGTCATTTATTAGGCTTTTATCTCTAGGTGGATGGGTAACAAGAAATTTATAATATTATCAACCTCCCCAATAAACATTGGGTCATGGAGAAATGTCATAGATGCCACCTACTATTATGATGATATAAAGTAGGATTAGGGTGTGGATAAAACCCTAGTGGTTTTAATTTAATAAAAATAAGGACCATATCAAGCACCACCACTTGCAATAATGGCTATGAATAAAGAGCAAGAGGTAGAAGAAACTTTATCTATTACTAGTGGTCTTGGAAGAGAAGAGGAGCCAGTTTATATTGATTCTTCTAATGTAGAAGAGGAAAGCCTTCTTTTTTCCTATTCAATTCTAATTTCCACAAGTTTATATGTTACATATTCCTCCACTCAATAGACTGCCCCCTTGGCTAGTAAAACCATAATTTGTTATAAGAGGAAGCCTAGAGTTCTTAAAACCCGTGCAGACATAATTGTCTAATATCTACTGTAATAAGGGCCAATGAAACATGGATAAGCATCCATGTAGAGGGAACCTAAGTATTAATAATAGGATGGGGAATACAAAAGGAACAAGTCTTAAGACTTCAAGGATTGAAATGAAAAACACTAATAAATATAGAAAAATTAGGTGAGGACATTTCTCCTTCAACTACCTCAATCCTTATTTTCTCTATAGTCCTTTTGGTTTCTTCTATTTATCCTAATACTTTTTTTATATGGATCTATAATAGTATTATTATTATTCCTAATAGTCTTATTTCTCCTAATATTAGTAGTATTGCTTTAGTTCTAGTTATTTCTAGTGTTGAGCGTATTTCTCAAGCCTTTATTGTCTCCACTTCCACCATTGTCACCTAAGTTACAATTCCTCATGCCACTCCTAATACTAAAAATCTTAATTTTAATAAAGCTAAATAATCCATGGAAAGTTCCTAGTTTCATGTTTATTCTACCCAATTAATATTTCCAATAAGTTTTACCTAGTCCACTTTTGTTGTTTCATTCTAGAAAGATGAAGCCTATGTATATTGTTCATCTAATTCCCTAGTTTAGTGGTATATATTGGTATAAAATCATTTATCCATCATTACCAAACCCTTACAAGTAGTGGGATTAATGAAATATTTAGGGGACCTTTTGACTAAGATTATTGCTAAGGACACATAGCTAGTTAATTCTAAACTATTATGATTCCTTAGGGAGTTTTTGATCTCCTAAACTTCCCTCTAATAGAATAGAGCTTCCCATGATGATTTTAATATGATAAATCTATAAAACCATCCAATGAGTTAGGATGTGGTAGAGGTTTAAGAGGAAATACAAGAGCTTTATCAAAGAGAAAGAATAAGAGACTAGGTGAATTCCTTATAATGAATATTTAAATTCATAATTTAGGACTCAAATTAAATGCTTGATATAAATTCATGAGGGGACTAGTTGCCAACTGATCTAGAATAAGATATAGAATAGATAAGGCAACAACAACAAATTGTTCATGTCCCTATAGAAATTAAAAATGATGTCTGAAGTGTAGCTCTTCAATTATACAATGTCTTGGATAATATTGTTTTAATAAGAAATAAGATAGCTCTTCATGTTATTAAGATAATGAATTTTTTAAATTATCTTAAGTAAGATGAAAATAAATTGAATTTTATTGTATTGTATACAACTAATAAGGTTTATATCCATTTGGATTTGATGACACCATTGGAAGTAACTAGTGATCTCAACTTGGTGTTCATCTTAACATAAAAGGCTCAGGACTGAGTTTTAAGTAAAAATTTTTTGATCCCAAATATTTTAGAATGTGATAAGCTAACCTTGAAAATTTTGGATGAATTTAAAATCTCTCAAATAAGGTAATCTATAGGAAAGTTAATGAGTAGAGACAATTTCAACCAATTGCTTCAATAGGCTTCTACTAATTTTAAATAGAGTCTTCAAGGGATTATATTATAATAAATTTAATTATAAATCAATTTTTTTAGGAATATTATTACAAAAGTAGACATTGTTTTATTGGATTTCAAGACCAACAAAGCTCAACTTGCATGCTTGCTGACACAAGTCAATAGAGTACATAGGCCATCTCTTCTAAATATGGATATCATAAGAATAAAATATGGAATTTGTTTTAAAAATATATAAATAATTGGAGGAAAATAAAATGGTTATGGCCCCACCATCTGCTTTGACCTAACCACCTACTTTTGTTCCTCCTACTACTTTAGGTTCAACCATGCAATTGCCAATGTCAACTAGACCTTAGTTTTCTAAAGTTAATTTTTTATATCTATTACATGTACATTTATCTAATTTAACTATATTATATTTATATGTATCATATACATTTAATATTTAAATGCATTTTTAAGCATTCACACATTGCATTTCCATGTAAAATTAAGTCTATTGTTGAGGAAAATGCTTATGTTCAACTATAATTATACATATAGATTTTGCATCAATTAGAACTCACATTATAATTATTGACATGTAAATTTGAATTTTACATGGAATTGAGGGGTGAGGTGACCCCTACCCAAATCTATTTATAATTTTAATCCTCTTGTACTCAATGGTTGGGAAATTGATTAATACAAGAAGAGTCTTTTTTAATTATCACACAACTATGTTGATGCTTTTCCATTCCAATTCTATGTAATTAGTTGGTTTTTATTTTATTTTATTGGTTGTTAGATTCAACAATTTGAAGTGTGCAAAAGATATAAATAATTATTTCCTGTTATTATTGATGTATGTTGATTTAAGATATGAAACAACTATTAGACAATTAACAAGTATCATTGATCTCATGCAATTAGGTATACTATTTCAATTCTCTAATTGTGTATAAGTGTTTTATTAATATAAAATTCTAGGTGTAAGCGATAACTAAATTAGATACCTCTTTGATTGGAGATATAATCTATTGAATAAGGGTGCAACAACCAATCTAAATGGTAGTAACCTTTAGTTGAGATCCCAAAGTTTACTATATCAGTTCTTCCCCTATCCTTCTATTTTGTTTTCATATGAGTATGAAATATATATTAGATACAAACATTGGTATAAAACAATTTTCCATAAAGATATCAGCCATAAAATAATCCTTTCATGGACCATATATCCTTCTTTTCTATCTTATCTTTCAATTTTAGAGTTTCTTTGATTGAGATCTACCCATTTTAGAGTAAGGTGAATCCATCGAACTCAAATAATTTTTAGATTCCTTTTGGGTTTCTCTCATCCAAACATACATCTAGTTAATAAATTTCATGTTCAACCTATTATTTCACCATCTAATTGTTCAATCTAGACCTTGAACTCATGCCTTAGAGTGGAGATTACCTCTATTGAGTTCCTAAAACTTTAGAGGTTACCTTATTAAATTTGGGGTGTACATAAAACCCAAATCAATAAAAAAAACTAGTGCTAGGAGGGTCACTTGTGTGCCTTCCCTAATAGAGGGGTTATGCTATATGTTTGAGTTATACTAGAGACACCCAATAGAGTAACTAGATCTAGGGCCCAAACTATTCTTTTTGTTTCACCTTTGTCAATATATCAAAGGCTTAATAAGGCACTAGTTGTTATTTTGGTACCCTAGGCCATAACACCTTGTATAATAATAAATACCTAACCTATTAATCATGTTATGGATGAAAAACCTTAATTGGTCAGATATAACATTACCGTACTAGGGGATGTGTACAATTTTTGAAGGAATTTAGAGAAGTATCTACCTTATTTTTCCCCTTCTAGAGGAAGAAAGACAAAGGAGGATATTATGTCTTTCAAGATTGCTTTGATATTGTTGAAATTCACTGATGAAGATGTTGCATGTATGATTTTCCCATTCACATTTTAGGATTTTACCTATGACTTGTACCTCAATCTAAAATAAAACACAATTACTTCATGGAACACATGTCAAAGCAATTTTATTGCTGATTTGGATTGGTTACCAGTCCTAGTTTGGTGTATAGTCACTTCACCAATATGAAGATGAAGCATAATGAGCCAATATAATATTTTAATATGGGGTTTTATAATATGTGCACTTGAATAAGTGTTGCATATTAACCACCAATAACACTAGCATTTTAAATGTACAAGAATGGCTTGCATCTAATTACATTAGTATTTTTTTCAAATAGTTAGTGTTACCAACACTCTAGCATTAACATATGAATAAGCTATTAATATTGATAGAAAACTTAATCTTCATGTACTAGGAAATCTTAACCTCAATGTTAGTTTCTTAGTTTTTAATTAGGTGTCTCATGTGAATCATAATGTTTATACATTTAAATAGAATCATTTTTATACACTACCTATTCTAACACAACATATGGTAAGTTAGAATTATGGTTATATAAAAATCATGCACAAATAAATGGTCATAAATAGAACCAAAATTTAATCCCATCCACTACTGTAGTTTTCCATGGTGCTAATTTGACCAAATCTAAATTGGATTCTATATAGAGAATGGTCCAAAAGTTGGGCAATGACTTATTAGGCATGAAAAGGAAGATGAGTAATGCTACTAGTTATAATAACAACCATAATTCTAAGTTTCAAAAAATAACAAGCCTTTCAATACGTCTACAAATAATGTAGAACAATAGTAGCATAATAAGTTACTAGAAATTAACATGGTGGATATAAATCTACCCAACTAGTGTAGAATTAAAAATCATCACAACATGGTGAATTTGAATATGTTGAATTTTGTGTATAATTCAAGATATTCTAAAGAGAAATGGTAAGGCATGATTTGATGAAAAACCCAATAGAGTTGCCCCATGAGTCTAGTTCCTCAATCACCACTAAGGTTTTTGAAAATCATGAGTTTCCTTTCCCAAATGTGGACAAAAATATACTAGAGGATAATTATAATGAGGTACATTCCTTCTAACATTACCAGAGAGGTAATTACAATCTAAGTAATAAGTAACCCTTCACAATGTCTACTCCTACAAATAATATGACTATTCCATTGAATCTTAAGGTTGATAACAATCCACCTCCCCCAAAAGGGAAATATCAACCCCAAAACAAGGAGTAACAAAGCAAAGGAGGATAAAACATTTTTGATGACATGAAGAAAATTAAATAAAACATCATTCTTAATGAATTGGCTTAGATCACTAAACAAAAGGATCTCTTGTAGAGGTCTATCATAGGAAAGTTTACTATAGAGAAGATAAAGACTACCCATAGAAATATCATATGAAAGAGTAAGACAAAATTTCATCCTTTATTTTTAACTATTAATACATTTGAAAAGAGTATTTATAATTTTCTAATTAATTATGGAGCTTCATCTACTATAATTCTAACTTCTATTTATCAAAAACTTGGATTGACTCCAAACCCATATAAGAGGATGGTTCCATAGCTAGACAAAATAGTGGTACATATGGCTAGAGAATTGAATGATGTAAACATTCAAATGGAATCTTAGCCATGTGTGTAGATGACTATTGATATAATTTTGGTAGATAATTCAAAAGGATATAGACTACTAATGAGTAGAGACTGGTTGAAGATGTTGAATGGATATGTAGGAACAAACTTAACTCATATTTAGCTACCATGGAGAGGTGTTGTAAACCATATTAAAATTGATCTAGAACCAAGAATGAAGCACCCCATAATGGAGTACAATAATAAGAAGGAATATTTAAGTTATAAATCACTTAATCTTAGAATTTTTACCTTTACCATAAAATATGAGGTACATGAACAACAAGTTCAAGGACCTTCCCAATTGTGGACTCTCCATTTTGATGATGGAAGATCCAAGAAAGGATCAAGATTGGGTGTTGAATTTATTGACCCATAAGGTAATAAATAATTTCCAACCTATATGTTGTAATTTTTTTCACAAATAATAGATCAGATTACAAGGAATTGATTTTGGTATTATAATTCACTCTCAAAAATAATATCAAATACATATTAATATATGGATATTTAGAGATGGCAATTAATCAGGTTAGAAAAAAATACTAGTGAAAATTTTCATATCTAAAGAGGTGCAATAATAGAGCTTAGGATTTGATTTAGTCATTTTAAGATTTCAATAGAGTAGTTGTTCTTAGAGAATAAAATCAAGCTACTGACTCACTAGCTACTTTAATAACCAATTTGGCACCATTTTTGGAATCCAAGGTGAAAATATTTTCCATCAAGATCATGCCTTGCCCATCTATTATTATTAATGTGTAAAATTTATAGGTCTCTGATGATGACCAGTAGATTATCTAATTCTTGACCAATTTAGGACAATTTTAATCTCAAATCATTGATGATAAAGAAATCAATTATTTATGCTAAGAGAAACTAAGAGAAGGAATTACTCAACTCAAATAAAGTTTTCTTCCTTTAAGGAAGGTTTATCTGGGGAGGGAATTCAATAAAAACTCCTATGATCAGTAGTTAAGGCATCCTAAAGTCAATGAATCTAAGTTTAATAAAGATGACTTGGGGGATGAGAGTGATCCATGCTACATCAATATAGGTCTCAGATGCACTCTAGAATAAATACAAAGGGTAAAGGATTTACTCACCTAGTATAAAGATGTGATTTCATGGATGTATGAAGACTTGAAGGTTTTTAACCCAAGAGGCATCACCCATACAATAATATTGAAGCTAGACCATAAGTCATTCATGAAAAGATAGAAGTCGGTAAATCATATCCTAGAACTACTCATCCAGAAGGAAGTGGAGAATTTATTAAGTACAAGGATAGTGTTTCCTATTAGACACTCAACTTGGGCTGCCAACTTAGTTCTAGTTAGAAAAATAATGGATAAATTAGATTATGTATCAATTTTAGGAACATAAATGAGGCTTATAGTAAAGACAACTACCCTTTAGCTTCCTTAGATGAAGTGATCCAGTTAGTAAGTGCTTCTAGAATGATGTCCTTCTTGGATATCTTTAAAGATATAACTAGGTGATATTAAACTTGAAGATAGAATTAAGACTAAATTTACCATAAAGTGAGGTACTTACATGTATATATTATTCCATAGACCACACAATTTAAGGAATGATAGGTAAATGCTTAATCATTTACATGGATGACCTCACTATTTTTTCAAAGAGTATAAATGATAATGTGGGCCATCTATAGAAAATATTTGAAAGATGCATAAGGTTTGACATATCACTAAACCATAAAAAGAGAAAATTTGGTGTTACTAAGGCCAAGTTCTTAGGCAAAATTTATCACCAAATAAATAATTATAATTAACCCAGATAGAGTTTAGGGGATTTCAAAGATTACATTCACAAATAGCAAGAAGGATATCATGTCTTTCTTTGGAAAGATAAATTTTTTAAGGAAGTTAATCTTAGGTTTTTTATAAATCATTAGACCCTTGAATGTAATTCTCAAGCAAAATGCTAAAGTGGGTTGGACACTAGAGGCCCAAAATTACTTTCAAGACATCAAGGACACCATACATTAGGCTCCAATGTTAATAAGCCCATAATTTAATAAACACTTTTTATTATATTCATCTAATTTTGAACACATGATTATTGTGGTTCTTACTTAGAACAAGGATGGAAGTGAGAATTATATTACATTCATAAGCATGAATTTAAAGGAAGGAGTGCTCAAGTAATCCATGATAGACACATAAATTTTTGCTTTGGTCAAATTTGTAAATAAATTCAAAAATTACATCTTGAGAAATAAGACTATCACTATTATGTCTGACCCTATTGTCAATCTCAATTTATAATAGAATGAACTGGGAGGTAATAGAGGCAAATGGATGGAAAAATTGAAGGATTTTGACATAAAATCAATCCCACCAAAATTATCATAGGACAAGATATCATTCAAATTATGATTGAGCCCAATCTACATATCACCATTGAGGAGGTTTATCAAACCCATGTATCTAAAGGAGGTTTGAGAAATTAATAGAGAATAAAAGAGAGATTTGATACTCAAAGCTACTCACTAATTGATCAAAAAGGGGATTCAATACAATAAAAATTATGAAGGCATCTACCTGATATGTGTATCATGAGAAGAAGATTAATAAATCTTGGATAACCAACACTAGAATATTAGCAATGGTCATCTATCTAAAAATACCACAACACATAATATTTTATAAATGGGATACTATAAGCCAATATTCTTCAACGATGCACACATCCATTTAATAACATGCCATGCATGCCAAGTTTTGGTGAATAAAGAAGTGCATGCAGTGATTCTAATATAACCTATAATTAAAGGAATGACATTTTTTTAGTGGGGATTAGATTTCATTATTTTCATCAACCCACACTATTTAGCCAACCAAAACTTTTTGATCAGTACTATAAATTTTTGAACTAGATGGACTAAAGTAGTGGATACAAGGCATTCTAGAGTATATGATGTAATTAGTTTTTTGGAAGAAAACATCAAAACTAGGTTTGGTAACCCTATTTATTTATTTTTGAAAATGGGATAACATTCCAGTTAGCTAAATTCATTGATTGGATCCATGATAATAAAATCACCATCAAGTCATCCTCCAATCATTACCTATAGTGAAATGGATTGGCTAAATTGACAAATAAAACCCCAATTAAATAAAACTATAGAACATAAACAATGAAATAATTTAATAAAATATACATCATGTATAGATTGAACAAGATTCAAGTAGGCCCTCAAAGCTTCACCTTACCTACTAGTATATAAATGATGACCAATATTTCCAATCATGCTCAAATTGCCAACATATAAATTTATGTAGTAGTACATAGAACCAAGTGATAAAGAGTAATCCCATTTATTATATATAATATAAATGGAGGATTTAAGGAATGAATAATTGATTAATTTTTAAAAAACATCAAGACTTAGTTAAAAGATGGTTTGACAGAAGATCAAAGTTTAAATAATTTAGAATATCTAACCTAGTGATTCTATGGGATAAATCCCATGAAAAAAAAGTATAACATGACAATTTTACCCCTTATGGATCAGACCTTACAAGATATCAAGGATCTTGGGTAACAATTTTTTCCATTTTAGTTACCTCCAAGGTAATGGATTGACATATCTAGTTAATGGGTAGTTTTTGAAGCACTACTTTATGGTTGTACCATTTGAAGATGTCCTTGAATGACCAAAAGTGATGAGGTAGAGGTAGGAGTAGGTTATATTTACTATTTTCATAGTTTAATTTCTTGTTTTCTATCATTTTCTTCTTTTAGGTTAGTTTTCTTGATTTCTAGATTAGCTTTTCATGTTTTCAACATTTTTCTTTCTTTAGTTTAGTTCCCTACTTTCTAAAACAAATCTTTTTATTTTTGCATGGCAATATGATTGACCTATTTTAGTATAACCAATCAAGTATTAAATACACTAGACTTATTATCCATGTTTTAGGTTAAAATTTAAACCCATGAGGCATGTTACAAAATAAAAACAATTATGGGAAGGACATAAAATGAAACACACAAACTAGTTTTATTTGTAGGTTTTCCACCCTTGTGTCTAAGATTTTATAAATTTAGGTATTCAAAAATAGGTTAATTATGGTTATATAATAATTGAATACTTATATTAGGTACATGAAATATTCTCTCATTATTCTATACAAATTTATAAAGTTTTCTTATCTCTTTGGAACAAGTACAGTTCTAATTTTAATACTTGTTTAAAGTAGTAACCATTGATATGGATATAGATGGCAATGGCATTATGATAAATCAAGATTTGTTTTTCACATACAGTGGCTCATAATGATTCATGCATTTCTTATTCTAATTTCATTCTAGAGAGAGAGAGAGAGAGAGAGAGAGAGAGAGAGAGAGAGAGAGAGAGAGAGAGAGAGAGAGAGAGAGAGAGAGAGAGAGAGAGAGAGAGAGAGAGAGAGAGAGAGAGAGAGAGAGAGAGAGAGAGAGAGAGAGAGAGAGAGAGAGGACCAATGTATCATAAAGAGTGATGGGTTAACCTAAAAAAAAAAAAAAGTTGATCAAAGACTCACGTGATGAAATAAGATCAATATATCTAGTATCATGTAAGAATATAAGGGGAGGAAACGAGGAATGATTTGGTTTCTTTATCAGGGCTATAGATGTTTAGATGGTATAAGATCAATGCTTGAGTTTCTCTAGTTCTATTATGCTTTAAATAAATCAAAATCAAATGTTCAATTTAATCAAAGTCCTTGATAAAACCCTCAAGTAAGGATAAAATAAAATCACTTCATCACACATAGATCCAAGTTATGAGCAAGGTTATTATTTTGTATGCAGAAATTAGGAGTCTTTTTCATGTTTTAGGTTCAATTATTCTCTTTGGATATGATTCAAGTTTGGTTTGGGGTTGCTAACTAAATATTCTAGGTTCTTAAATACTAGGGAGTATTTCCCTTATGATTTTCCATTTATTTTACTCAACACACTCACATTATTTATTTTCTTTCGAATGAAGACCCACTATATTTTGAAAATCCTAGGTCTATTTTGAAAATATGTTTCATAGGTATTTATATGTGCACCTAACTTCATTATTTGGTATGAATTACATGAGAAAATTTCATTTTACTGGTTTATTTAGACTAATATATTAATATTCTTCTAGATATTTTCATGTGTATAGGTTTTTAAAGTATGTGTAGTTATTACAAAGTTTTATAATTTATGTATTTTGCCTTTCACTAGTTGTGTTTTTCACATATTTTTGGTCTTTAATTTTTTTTTTGTGAATTCATCTTTTGGAATTATGATCCTTCACATATTTTTGCCATTGTAAGATGTGTTCTTTGAAACTTTTGTTCACAGAATTTAGTATTCATAATTTTTGTTCAAAATTTGTGTGCATTTAGACTTTTTATTCACATCTTTTATCATGAATTTTCATTCACATATTTTACACTTAGTAAATTTTGTTCAAAATTTTTTCACTTAATAAAATTTGTGTTTTATAGGTTATGTTCATAAGTTGTGCTTCAAAATTTGTGTTCATAAAAGGTTTTAATCAAAGTTTATGTTTGAGTTTATTGGTCTTCAGATATTTTGTTCACAACTTACATTCATGATTTTTATTTTAATGTAATATCTGACAACTGACATCTGAAGGTAGACTACATGGCATAGTTCATATTGTATAAAACTAATGATAAAATGACACTCGTCTAAGGAAAAACATGGAATATATAAATATATATATATATATATATATATATACACACACACACACACACACACACACACATATATACACACATATATAGATATATGTGTGTGTATATATATATATATATATACATATATATATATGTATATATATATATACATATATATATATAAATACACACATATATATATATATACATACATACATATATATATATACATACATATATATATATATATATACATACATACATATATGTATATATATACATATACACACACACATATATATACACACATATATCTATATACATACATATATATATATACATACACATATACATATATATATATGTATATATATATATATATGTATGTGTATATGTATACATATGTATGTACATGTATACATACATACATATGTATATATATATGGATATGTGTATATATACATACACACACACATGTGTGTGTGTGTGTCTATATATATATATATATATATATATATATATATATACATACACACACACACACACACACACACACACACACATATACATACATGCATATATATGTTTGTGTGTGTGTGTGTGTACACACACACACACATATAAATATCCTATATGGAATACACACCAAATTAAAGTGACAAAGTTTGAATTAAATAAATAAAACAAACCTAGAGGCATTGGACATTAATGGCACAAAAAATTGAATTAAAGTCTTATGATTAAGGATATATCATCAAATTATAAATATATATCATTCCTATTAATTTATAATAAAATCATTTAAAATTTCAATCCAAAGAGAACTTGAATCCATAGCAATTTGTGTTCCATTGAAAATTTATTCTAGCAATCGAAGGAATAGTTGAATTATTTAAAATTCATGTAACTAAACTAGATAGAAATGGACTCTTAACTGAAGGTCTATCTGGGGTGTTTCCACCTTCCAAATTCTATATCAAAGACTCTACAAAGTATATGGAAACTATTTTCAATTTGACTATGTTCCATGGGGATTATGCCAATTATTTAGCTCTTTGGGACATAATTAAGGATGTCGATGCCCATTCGCATGAAGAAAGACTAACAACTATACAATAACAACTAAGTAAACTTTCTACCATTAAAACATCAATAACTACATTTTAATTTAGCTAAGGCCAAGGCCATGCCCTACATCAACTTGTTATGAGACATATACTTTACAAGGAAGGTGATTGGTGGTGGATTCCTACCCATATAAGCCATAAGATAATCATAAATTTCATTTTAGGGGATGCTTTGTAGAGGTATCTATAAATGCTAAATATAGATGCTACTTTTGATGGACATGAGGTGGAACTATGTAAGAAGACAACCATGATTAAGAATAATCTAATGAAATGGGTTACTTCTAAAGAGGTGGTCATCCTTAAGTTTAGGGATCCAATGCCTATCACCAAGGTTTATATGGGTATTTTCATTGGAATGGATTTATTAAATAGATTGTATGATTACTCAAGCATCCACTATATCCATTTAGAATGGGTACCATTGTTGGAATTTATGATGCATTCTAAGCTGACCTTCACACTAGGAGAGATAATCAGTACAAAAATTCAATAATAAGATGTTAATAAGGATAAGAGTCCCCTAGACAACCATTTATAAATTATGTCTTATCTATTAGGTGTGGCCATGGGCACCATATATATTCATAATGGATCACTTTGGAGACCTACCCTAGATTTCATTAAGAATTGGGTATATGATTTCTTTTCTTTCATTCATATCTATGTGTATACAAGGAATATAATTAGAATTAATGATAATATATATCCCTAAGTATGGAGATAAATTAATGAATAGTTCATTCTTAGAGTATAAAAGAGCATTATAAAAACATTAGGGCTAAGGGGGGGATTACTAGTTTTAACCTAACTATACAATTATTATGGTAATAGGGAAAATGTTTTCCCTATTGTATCTACCCAAAATTATACCAGATAAATTGGTTGAGTAATACATTGCCTACTAGTTATGGTGGAAAATGAAAAATATATGAAGAAAAATAAAAAAGTACTATTTCATGGTTCATCCTTGATTATTGGTCAGATGTGATATACCATTATAAAACATTTTAGCGAGTTTGATAAGGCCAAGGAGTATTATTCATTTATGACTTTGTCAAACAAATATTGGGATCCTCATAGCCTAATTCAAAATCACTTCTAAGGTTTTGGAATCCTATAATATAATGAACCTTATTACCATGATTTTAATTATTTAAATATAGGTTCTTGAGAGAGCCAAGGTAGCTAGTTTAAATGAGGATATTTTGAGAATTATTCAAGGAGAGTCTTATATAAAAATTTCATAGGCATAGCTCCCACATCTAGGTGGATGGGAAAAAATATATTTATAGAATTCTCAGCCTCCCCAGTGACTATTGGGTCATGGAGGACCATCTTGGATGCCACCTAATGTTATGATATTTTTAAAGTAAGAGTAGGGTGTGGATGAAACCCTAGTGGTTACAAGTTCATCACAAGAAGGGCAATGTCAAACACCACCACTTCTAATGAGGGTAATGAAGCAAGAGAAAGAGATGGAAAAAATTCCAACTATTTCTAGTAGTCTTTTATGATAAGATGAACCAATTTGTATTGATTATTTTGATGCAAAAGAGGTAAACCTCTTATTGCCTCCTCAATTTTAGTTTCCAAAAGTGTAGATGTTAATTCTTCCTCCACTCATCATACTTCCCCCTTGGTTGGTAAGACCACAATTTGCTATAAGAGGAAGTCTAGAGTTATTATAACCTCTATGGATATAATTGATGAGCTCCACTGCAATATAGGTTGATGGACCATAGACAAACATCCATATAAAGGGAACCTAAAGATGAAGAAGAGGACGAGGAACTATAAAATGTCAAAATCTTAAACCTTCAAATATTGTAAGGAAAAACACCAATAAAATAGATCCCTTTAGTTTATTTTATTTATACTATTAATTCTAATTCTTTATATCATATTTATACTAGTATTATTATTGTTCCTACTAGTCCTATTATTCCTATTGTTAGCATCATTAATTTAGTTCCAGCTGTTTCTAGTGTTGAGATTATTTCTCAAGCCCTTGTTATCTCCACTTACACTATTGTCACCTCAGTAATCATTCCCACTACCACTCCTAATCCTAAAAATGTTCATTTAAATAAAACTAAAGAATTTGTGGCAAGTTCCCAGTTGCATGTTTCTTCCACCCAATTAGGATTGTTAATGCCTTATTCTAGTTTTACCTAGTTTACTTATATTATTTCATTGATTAAATATGGAAATAATCCTATGTATATTGTTTATCCCATGCCCCATTTTAGTCTTATAGAATATATAAAATCATTTGGCCATCATTACTAGACCCCTTACAATCATAGGATTTAATACAATATTTAGGGCACCTTTTGACTAGGATTACTATTAAAGACACTCAACCAATTTATGCTACATAGTTGGTGATTCCTCAATAGGTTGTTGATTTATAGGCCCAAGCTTTCCAAAATCCTAATTTATCAATAACAAAGCTTCTCATGGTGGGTTTTATTTGATATAGCTTCATGAGGGGACTGAGTAAGCTAGATAAGAGTTAGAACAAGACATAGAAAAGGTAAGGGAATAATAAAAAATATTTCATGTCCCTAAAAAAATTGAAAATGATGTTTAGAGCACATCAATTCGATTATATCTTGGATGTTATTGGTTTAATGAGAGATGAGTTAGTTCTTCATATTATTGAGACAATAAAAAATTTCAAATCTTTGAAGGAAGACAAAAGTAAATTAAATTTTTCTTGTATTCTTTATAACTAATAAGGATTATATCCATTTGTATTTGATCACACCATTATAAGTAGCTAATGATCTCAACTTGGTGGTCATCTAGACACAAGCAGGTTAGGACTTAGTTTAAACTATATAAGCTTTGATCCTAAATATTTCATAACATGAGAAGCTAATCTTGTATATTCTAGATAAATTGAAACTCTCTCAAGCAAGGGACTCTATAGTTAATTTAATAAGTAGATTTGGTTTTGACCAATTGCTTTAGTAGGATTCTACCAATTTTAAGTAGAGTCTTCAAGGGCTTACATTATAATAAATTGAACCATAACTCATTTTTTTAGTAAGAAGTTTATGGAAGTATACAAATTTTAGGTGGATTTCAAGGCCACCAAAGACAAACATACAAGCTTGATGATGTAAGTTAATAGATTGTATAAGACATATCTTCTAAATATGGACATCATAAGGATACAACATGGTGTCAATTAAAAACACTACTAGGAGTTAGAGGCAAACAAAATGGATATGGCCTCACCATCTAGTTTGAACCAAATAACTAATTTCATTCCTCCTACTATGTGTTTGACCACGAAACCATCAATGTCAACTAAACCTTAGTTTTATGAAGTTAATTTTGTATGTATGTTACATGTAGAGTTAATGATGTAACTAAAGTCTATTTATATGTATCACATGCATTCAATAGTTAAATGCTTTTATAAGCATTAACACATTACATTACCATGAAAAAGCAAGTCTATGTTTTGAAACATAGTTGTGATCAACTATATTTTTACATGCAAGCTTTGCATTAATTAGAACTTGCATTCTAATTATTGACATGTAACTTTGAATTTTGCATGGATTAAAGGGATGAGGTGACCCATCTCCAAATCTATTTATACTTTTAATCCTATTGTATTTATGGTTTGAGAAATTTATCAATATAATAAGAAGTATTTTTAAATTATCATGCAATTATGTTGATGCTTTTCCATTCCAATTATGTGGAATTAAATATTTTATTTTATTGGTTGTTGGATTCAAAAATTCGAAGTGTGAAAAAACTATAGATAATTACTTCTTGTTATTATTGATGTATTTTGATTTAATATGTGTAACATTTATTGTAAAATTAACAAGTATCATTGATCTCATGTAATTTGGTAGACCATTTCAAAATTTTAAGTGTGTAATAGTGTTTTCTTGATATATCCTTCTATGTGTAAGCCATAACTTCCTTAGATAGCTCTCTTATCCAATCTATAATATATTGAATAAGAGTGTGCAACAAAAACTCTAAATGGTGTCAACATTTAGTTGAGATCTTAGAGTTTACTATATCAATTCTTACCCAGATCCTCTTGTTGTGTTTGCATGTGAGTGTACAATAACTATTGACTATAAACATTGGTATTAAAACACTTGTCCAAAAAGAGGCCACCCAATAATTAATCCTTATTTGGACCATAAAGCCTTATTTTTTTCCCTACCTTTCTATTTAGGAGTTTATTTGATTAACATCTACCCACTTTATATTAAGGTCCATCCATTTAATTCAAGTAGGTTTTATCTTTCTCTTAGGTTTCACTCATCCATACATATACCTGGTTAACAACTCGCATGCTTAACCTACTATTTCCCCCCTAATTATTCAACCCATACCTCTAATTTATTCCATGGAGTGGAGATTACCTCCATTGAGATCCTAAAATTTTAGAGTTTACCTCATTAAATATAAGGTGAGCATAAAAACCACATCAACAGAATGGTTTTATCTTGTGGAATAAGAGAATGAGGAGTAAATCTATGATATAGGAAGGTAAATGAGTGGTATTAAAATGTTTTTTCATTCATTATGTTCATCATAATCCAAATATATGAGAGTTACATTTAGATTCAAATGTATATTAATAAAATTAGGATGAGGAAAATATTAGGAATATGATACTGAGATTTAATATTTGGAAGCTATATATTCCAAGGATTAGGATCAACCTCATATTTGTAACCCTTCCCATTATGTATGAATCTGATACATTGGCTTCTAAAATTTTCAATAAATTGCATATGATGATCCCATGGATGACCTAATAGCATGTTATAATATAATCAAAAATCAAGGACCATAAAATTGGTGTCGATTATCTTAGGTCCAATGGTAAGTGGGATCCAAATACAACCAAGTAGTTTTTGGTTTGTTTTATTGAATCTACAACATGTGAGTTGGTGTTTTTTGAGATTTTATTTGGAATATTTTATTTTTTTAGTCAACTAAGGATAACTAACATTGTTACAATATACTTCATCAACTAAGACTTTTTGAATCGTAGTTTTATTAATATCATTTTTTATTAAAAGCATTGGGTCATCTACTTGAAAGAAATTTTCATTATTTATTATATCTTCTTTTAAATATTCTATATAGGGTATGTTATATGGTATTATGTCTATATCATGTACTTATGCAGGTTTAAGATCATCACGAGGTCATTTAGATTCATTATATGTGGGTTTTTCTATGTCTTATAGTTATTGCATAAAAAATTTGCAATGGTAAGGAGAAGTTATTACTAATTCCATAAGGGGAATTTTACAAGGCATAAAATTAAAGTAATCTAATAAATTTTAGTGGAATTTATAAGAAGAGGAAGCATGAGTTTTATGTTTATTAGGTTGGTTAATATTTTAAAGTATCTAAGATTCCACTAGTGAATATTGATCATCACTAATGGATGGTTTTGAAGATAAGGGCTAAGAAGTGGTAGTGTCCTTAAGAAGTTGATCATTGGTAGATGATTTATTAGGTTTGGTAATAGGGTATTTATGAGTAGTTTTGTGATGATAATTGACTTTGGATATGTTAACTTATTAATAATTAGATTAAGATTGTTCATAATCAACATTAATAACATAAAAATTATAACTAGAGTGTCATGAATTTGGATCTAAAGAAGATTTGTGGGATTTTGAAGTTGTAAATTTGGAAAATTTTATCTTTTGAGAAGTTTTTAGATAATCAAGTTGACATAGTTTAATCATGGCATCATGATAAAATGCATCTACTAATATGAAAGAAACCAACAATTTTATAATCATGAGAATTGCCAATGTCCACATCGAGTCCAGAAAAAGATTAGGATCATAATTTTGTACTCAACATATCTTTATTCTTTTTTCTTGAATAGGGACCCAATATATTCTAAAAGGTCTAGGCCTATTTTGAAAATCTTATTTCATATATATTTATATGTGTACCTAACTTCACTATTCAATATAAATTAAATGGGACATTTTCACATGTTTTCCTTATTCAAACTAACTTATTAATACTTTTTAGAATTTTTTCATATATACATGTTTTCATAACATGTGTAGTAATTATAAAGTTTTAGGACTCATGTATTTTTCCTATCAACAAAAGTTTTCTTCGTGTAAATTAAGTCTTCAAAAAGTTTGTCAAGAAGTCAACCTTAAACATTCTTAGATCCTTTACACCTATGTTAATTGTCTCAAAAATTGTTCTTTGAAATGTTTATTTGTAGGTCAGGTCTTCATAATTTTATTCATGATGTATGCAGGTCTTCGACATTTAATATTTATGATTTTAGTATTCATAACTTTTGCACTTCGAAAAAAGTGTTTGGAATTTACTCTTTGATAAAAATGTTTAAAATTTGGTCTTCATAATTTTGTCTTTAGTGAAATGTTTCAATAAAACTATTCAGTGAAAGCATTCAAAAAAAATAATTAGATAAATATTTTGGAACTTGGTCTTCAGAAGGTCTCACCTAACATTTAGTATTTAGAAAAATTGTTTAGAAATCATGTTTTATAAATTATTGATTCAAAAATTGTCCTAAAAAGGAAACATTCATATCCTTTTTGAAAGACATCTACCATAGGTCTTTAGAACTTTTATTCATAAGATATGTTCACTTCAAAATAATTCATATTGACCTTGTTTATCACAACATCTAACTCTTCAATATCAAAAGCCTCCATGGCATAACTATATTAAAGATAAAAAAATGATATGATGATAGTTTTAAAAGGCAATGATGTGGCATTCCTTTATATTTATTTAATGTCTACATGGCATACCTACCAAAATAAAGTGGTAAAGTTTGAATTGAATGAGTACAAAAAATTAGAGACATTGGACATTAATGGTGCATAGACTAGAACTGAATACCAAAAGTTGTATCAATAAATTGAAATCTAACATCATTCCCATTGATCACAAATGAGCTCAAGTAAACATTCATCCTTGAGAACTGAAATCCCTAGCCACATGTGTTATAGCTATGAAGTGATTCTAGAGTATCAAATCCATTAAGTTAAATAACTTGACCTCTATTATCTTAGTAAATTAATAATCACTTCTTAATCTAAGACATTCAAGGGAGCCCATCCACTATCCATGTTCTCTATTAGAGACTCTATTAGGTACCTAAACACCACTTTTGATTCAATAATATTTAATGATGAATATCCAAATTACTCAACTATATGGGATGTAATTAGAAATGTTGACATCCATACATGTGAATATTTTCCATGTAAAGAGTGACGGGTAAACCCAAATAAAATATAAAGGTGATCAATTACTCACATGATGAAATAAGACTAATATATCTAGCATCATTCAAGAATATGAAGGGAGGAAATGAGGAATGATTTGGTATATCTTACAAGGATATAAATGTCTAGATGGTAAAATATTAATGCCTAAGTTTCCTTAGTTCTATTATGCTTTAAATAAATCAAAATGAAACCTTCAATTTACTCTAAGTCCTTGCTAAAACCCTCAAGTAAGGGTAAAATAAAATCACTTCATCACACATAGATCCAAGGTATGAGCAAGGATATTATGTTGTATGAACAAATTAGGAGTCTCTTTCATGTTTTTGGTTCAATTATTCTCTTTAGATATGATTCATTTTTGTTTTGGGGTTACTAAATAAATATTCTAGGTTCTTGAAAACTAGGGAGTATTTCCCTTGTGGGTTTCCATTTGTTTTACTCAACACACTCCCATTATTTATTTTCTTTAAAATGAAGACCCACTATATTCTTAAAGGCCTAGGTCTATTTTGAAAATATATTTCATAGGTACTTTTATGTGGACCTAACTTCATTACTTGGTATGAATGTCATGATAAATTTTCATTTTATTGGTTTATTTAGACTAACATATTAATATTCTTCTAGAGTTTTGCATGTGTATAGGTTTTTAGAGTATGTGTAGTGATTAAAAAGTTTTAGAATTTGTGTATTTTTCCTTTCACCAGTTATGTTTTTCACATATTTTTAGTATTCAAATTTTATTTTTGTGAATTCAACTTTTGGCATTTTGATCCTTCACATCTTTTTTCCATTGTGAGATGTGTTCTTTAAAACTTTTGTTCATAGGTTTTGTTAGCAGAATTTAGTATTCATAAGTTTTGTTCAAACTTGTGTGTCTTTAGAAATTTTAGTCACATATTTTATCATGAATTTTCCTTCACATATTTTACACATTTTAATTTTTGTTCATAAAATTTTCACTTCATAAACTTTGTGTTTCATAGGTTTGGTTCATAAGTTATGCTCTAGAAGTTATGTTCATAAAATGTTTTATTAAAAGTTAATGTTCAAATTAATTGGTCTTCAGAGATTTTGTTCACAACTTCCATTCATGATTTGTGTTTTAATGCAATATCCAACACCTTACATCCAAAGGTAGACTACATGGCATCATTGGTATTGTGTGAAATTAATGATAAAATGACACTTGTCTAAGGATCAACATGGAATTATTCCAAATATATAGATAGCCTATATGGAATACACACTAAAGTGAAGTGACAAAGTTTGAATTAAATAATTAAAACAATCATAGAGGCATTGGACATTAATGAGACACAAAATTGAATTAAATTCATATACTTAAGTCTATATCATCGAACTATAAATAAATATCATGCCTATTGATTTATAACAAACTCAATTAAGATTTCAATCCAAAGAGAACTTGAATCCCTATCCATTTGTGTTATATTATGAATTTATTCCAATAAGCCAAGGAAAAGTTGAATTATTCTAAGAATAATGTAACTAAACTCGGTAGTAATGACCTCTTAATTGAAGGTTTCAATGGGGTGTTTCCACCTTCCAATTGTCTATCAAAGACTCTACAAAGTATACATATATTATTTTCAATTTGACTATGTTCAATGGGGATTATGCCAATTATTTATCTCTTTAGGATAAAATTAAGGATGCAGATGCCCATTTGTATGAAGAAAGACTAATAGCTACATAATAACTACTAGTAGTAAAATTTATACCATTAAAATATCAATAAATACATTTTACAAAAGCCAAGGCCAAGGTCATGCCCTGCATCAACTTTTTATGAGACCTTTTCTTTGTAAGTAAGGTGATTGGTGGTAGATTCCTACCCACCTAAGACATAATATAGTCGTCACATGAATCTTAGGGGATGCTTTATAAAGGAATTTATAATAGCTAATTATAGATGCTACTTTTGATGGACATGAGGTGGAAATTAGGAAGAAGATAACCATGATTGAGAATAATATAAGAAAATGGATTACTCCTAAATAGGTGGTCAAATTCAAGGCTAGGGAGCTAGTGCCTATCACCATGTTTTGGATGGGTATCTACATTAGAATGCCTTTATAAAATAGATTGTATGTTCACCCTAGCATCCATTATATCCATTTAGAATGGGTACCATTATTGGACTTGATGATGCATTCTAAGTTAAATTTCACACTAGGAGAGATAATCAGTGTAAGAATTCAATAATAGATGTTTAATAAGGATAAAATTCCCCTAAATAGCCATTTATATATGATGTCTTATTTATTGGATTCAATAATGGGCATCATCTATATGCACAATGGATTACTCTGGAGCCCTACCTTAGATTTCATTAAGAATTGGGTATGTAATTTATTTTCTTTCCTTCATATATATATGAATACAAGAAATATAAATAAAATTATTGATAATGTATATCCCTAAGTGTGGAGAGTAATTCATGAAGAATTCTTGATTAGATTATCTAAGAGCACTATCAAAACATTAGGGTTAAGGGGTGATTACTATTTTTACCTTAAATATACATTTATTATGGTAATAAGGAAAATTTTTGCCCTATTGCATCTACCCAAACTTATACTAGATAAATTGGTTGAGTAACACATTGCCTACTAGCTATGGTGGAGCATGAAAAATATATGAATAAAATGAAAAAAGGACTATTTCATGGTTCCTCCTTGATGATTTTTTAGATGTGATATAACATTATAAAACATTTTAGAGAGGTTGGTAAGGATAGGGAGTATTATTCATTAGTGACTTTGCCACAAAAATATTGGGATCCTCATGTCCTGATTCAAAATTACATCTAAGGTTTGGGCATCCCATACTAGTGTGAACCTTATAACCATGATTTTAATTATTTGAATTCAAAGGATGATTCATAGGTTTTGGAGAGAGATAAGGTAGATAGTTTTAATGAGGAAATTTTGAGAATTATTCAAGGAGATTCTTATATACCAATTTTAGAGGCATAGTTCCCACCTCTAGGTGGATGGGAAATAATATATTTCTATAATTCTTAGCCTCCCCAGTGACCATTGGGTAATGGAAAAACATATTGGATGCCACCTAATGTTATGATAGTTTTAAAGTTAGAGTAGGTTGTGGAGGAAATCCTAATGGTTTCAAGTTCATCACAAGAAGGGCCATCTCAAACACCACCACTTCTAATGAGGGATTTTAAATAAGAGAAAGAGGTAGAAGACATTCCAACTATTGTTAGTAGTATTAGAAGATAAGAGGAACCAATTTGTATTGATTATTTTTATGTAGAAGAGGAAATCATCCTATTGTCTCCTCAATTCTAGTTTTTAAAAGTGTAGATGTTACTTATTACTCTACTCATCAGACTTCCTCCTTGGCTGGTAAGACCACAATTTATTATAAGGAGAACCCTAGAGTTCTTAGAACCTATATGGATACAATTGATGAAACTCTAGTGCAAGAAAGGTTGATGAACCGTCGACAAACATCCATACAGAGGGAATCTAAAGATGAAGAAGAGGATAAGGAACTACGAAATGTCAAAATATTAAGCCTCAAAGGATTAAAAGGAAAAACACCAATAAAATATATCCCTTTGGTTTCTCTTATTTTTACTACTACTTTTAATTCTTTATATCCTATTTATAATAGTATTATTGTTATTCCTACCAATCCTATTACTCCTACTATTAACATCGTTAATTTAGTTCCAACTATTTCTAGTGTTGAGATTTTTTCTCAATCCCTTACTATCTCCACTTCCACTATTGTCACCTCAGTCATCATCCCCCCTACCATTCCTAAGCCTAAAAAGGTTAGTTTCAATAAAAAATAATAATTTATGGCATGTGCTAAATTACATGTTTATTCTACCCAATTAATATTTCTAATGCCTTCTTCTAGTTCCACTCAATCTACTTTTATTGTTTCATTGAAGAAATATGGGAAGAAGCCTCTGTACATTGTTTATCTAATGCCCCAATTTGGTGTTATAGACTATTATAAAATCATTAGGCCATAATTACTAGACCCCTTAAAATTATAGGCTTTAATGCAATATTGAGGAAACCTTTTGACTAAGATTACTATTGAAGATAGTTAGCCAATTGACTCTCCCTAGTTGGTGATTCTTGAAAAGGTTACTGATTTAGATTCCCAAGCTTCCCAAAAGCCTAGTTTATCAATAAAAAATCTTTTCATGGAGAGTTTAATCTTTGATATAAAAGGTAAGGTAAATTATTCACATCTTTTTAAAAATTTAAAATGATGTTTAAAGGACATCTCTTTAGTTATATAATGTATTATATGCTATTTTTTTAATGATAACTAAGATACTTCTTCATGTTATTGAGACATTAAAAATTTACAAATATTTGGAGGAAGATAAAAATAAATTGAATTTTCTTGTATTCTATATAACTAATAAGGATTATAGCTATTTAGATTTGATGACACCATGGGAAGTAACTAATGCTCTCAACATTGTGGTCATCTAGACACAGGAAGCTCAAGACTTAGTTTCAACCATAGAAGCTTTGATCCCAAAGATTTAAAAAGATGAGAAGATAATCTTATACATTCTAGATGAATTGAAACTCTCTCAAGCAAGGGTCTCTATAATAAATTTAATAAGTAGATCCAGTTTTAACCAATTACTTTCACCAATTTTAAGCAAAGTCTTCAAGGGATTACATTAGAATAAATTGAACCATAAATAATTTTTTTTTAGAATGAGTTTTTGGAATTTTAAAATTTTTAGGTGGATTTTAAAGCTATGAAAGCCAAACATACATGCTTGAAGACATAAGTTAATAGATTGCATAGACCATCTCTTCTAAATATTGACATCATAAGGCTACAACATGGTGTCGATTAAAAAAACTAATAGGAGTTGGAGGAAAATAAAATGGCTATGGCCCCACCATATATTTCAACAAAAATAAGTAATTTTGTTCCTCCAACAACGGGTTTTACCATGCAACCGTCAATGTCAACTAAACCTTAGTTTTATTAAGTTAATTTTATATGTATGTTACATGTAGTTTTACTAATGTAACTACATTATATTTATATGTATCATATCCATTAAATATTTAAATAATTTTATAAACATGCACTCATTACATTACCATGTAAAAACAAGTCTATGTTTTGGAAACATAGTTATGAGCAATTGTATTTTTAAATGCAAGCTTTGCATTAATTAGAACTCACGTTGTAATTATCAACATGTAGCTTTGAATTTTGCATAGATTTAAGGGATGAGGTGACCCCTCTCCAAATATATATATAATTTTAATCCTTTTATATTCAAGGTTTGATAAATTGATCAATACAATAAGAAGTCTTTCTTAATTATCATGCAACTATGTCA
This sequence comes from Torreya grandis, assembly GCA_037957365.1. NCBI lineage: Eukaryota > Viridiplantae > Streptophyta > Pinopsida > Cupressales > Taxaceae > Torreya > Torreya grandis. The sequence continues at coordinate 2,782,210 of JARHVA010001126.1, forward strand.
ATGCTTTTCCTTTCCAATTACATGTAATTAACTATTTTTTTCTATTTTATTGGTTTTTGGATTCAAAAATTTGAAGGGTGAAAAAACTATAGATAATTACTTCTTGTTAGTATTGTTGTATGCTGATTTAATATGTGTAACATATATTGGATAATTATCAAGTATCATTGATCTCATGCAATTAGATAGACTATTTCAATTCTCTAGGTGTGTATAAGTGTTTTCTTGATATAGCCTTCTAGGTGTAAGCCATAACTTCCTTAGATACCTCTTTTATCCAAGCTATAATTTATTGAATAAGGGTGTGCAACAAAAAATATAAATGGTGTCAACATTTAGTTGAGATTATAGAGTTTACTATATAAATTTTTACCCAGATCCTCTTGTTGTGTTTACATGTGAGTGTACAATAGCTATTAGTTGTAAACATTGGTATTAAAACACTTGTCCAAAAAGAGACCACCCAAAAATTAATCCTTCCTTGGACTACAAAGCCTTATTTTTTTCCCTACCTTTCCATTTTGGATTTTATTTGATTTATATATGCCCACTTTATATTAAGGTCCATCCATTCAATCCAACTAGGCTTTATATTTCTTCAAGTTTCACTCATCCATACATATACCTAGTTACCAAATCACATACTTAGCCTGCTATTTTTCCCATAATTATTCAACCCATACCTTTAATTGATTACATAGAGTGGATATTAATTCCTTTGATATCCTAAAATGTTAGAGGTTACCTCATTAAATCTAGGGTGTGCATAAAAACCACATCAATGGAATTTTTTTATTTAGTGGAATTTTGAGAAGGAGGAGTCATTATGTGATATAGCTAGGTAAATGAGTGGTATTTCAATGTTTTTTAATTCATTGGGTTCATCATTATCCAAACATGTGAGAGTTACATGTAGATCCAAATACATATTTGTAAATTTTGGATGAGGAAAATATTAGGAATATGATATTGAGATTTAATATTTGGAAGATATATACTCCAAGTATTAGGATCAACCTCATATTTGTAACACTTCCAATTATGTATGAATTTGATAAATTGGCTTCCAAAATCTGCAATAACTTACATATGATTAGTCCATGTATGACCTAATATCATGTTATAATATAAGTGAAAACCAAGGACCATAAACTTGGTGTCGATTGTCTTAGGTCTAATGGTAAGAGGGATCCAAATACAACCAATTGGTTTTTCATTGGTTTTATTGAATCCCCATCATGTGAGTTGGGTTTGTTTGAGATTTTCTTTGGAATATTTGATTTTTTGAATTAACTAAAGAGAAGTAACATTGTTACAATATACTTCATCAACTAAGACTTTTTGAATCATAGTTTTATCAATACCATTTTTATTAGAAGTGTTGGATCATCCGCTTGAAATACAATTTCTTTTTTTTACCGTATCTTATTCTAAAAATACTATAAAAGGTATGGTAGATAGGATTATGTATATAAAATTTATTTATGTATGTTGAATATCATCAAGGGGTAATTTATATTCATTATATGTGGGTTATTCTATGTCTTATAGTTGTTGCATAAGGAATTTGCGATGGTAAGGAGAAGTTATTACTAATTACATAAATGGAATTATAAAAAGGATTAAAATTAAATTCATGTAAGAAATTTTAGTAGGGTTTAGAAGAAGAGTAATAACAAGGCTTATTTTGATTAGGTAGGTTAATATTTTGAAGTATCTGAGAGTCCACTAGTGGAGATGGATCATCACTCATTGATGGTTTTGAAGATAAGGGCTAAAAAGTGGTATTGTCCTTAAGAAGTTGGTCATTGGTAGATGGTTTGTTAGGTTTGGTAATGGGGTATTTATGAGTAGGTTTGTGATGATAATTGACTTTGGATATGTTAGCATATTAAGAATTGGTATAGGATTTATCATAATAAACATTAATAGAATAAACATTATAACTAGAGTGTTGTGTATTTGGATCTAAAGAAGATTTTTAGGATTTTGAAATTGTAAGTTTGGAAAAGTTTCTTTTTTGAGAATCTTTGACATAATCAATTTGACATAGTTTGATCATGGAATCATGATAAAATTCATCTTCTAACATGAAAGAAATCACAAATTTTATAATCACGAGAATGGCCAATGTCAACATAGAGTCAAAAAATATTATGATCAAGATGTTGTACTTAATATACCCCTATTCATTTTTTCGAATAAGGACCCATTATATTATAAAATGTCTAAATATTCTTTCATATAGATTTATATGTTTACCTAACTTCATTATTTAGTATAAATGTGATGGGACATTTTCACATGTTTTCATTATTTGAACTATAACTTATTAATAGTTTTTAGAATTTTTTCATATATACATGTTTTCATAACATGCATAATAACTATAAATTCTCAGGCTTCATGTATTTTTTATAATTATAAAGTCTCAAGCTTTATGTATAAATGCAATGGGACATTTTCACATGTTTTCATTATTTGAACTAACTTATTAATACTTTTTATAATTTTTTCATATATACACGTTTTCATAACATTCATAGTAATTATAATGTCTCAAGCTTTGTGTATTTTTCCTATCAACAAAAGTGTTATTCATGGAAATTAAGTCTTCAAAACTTTTGTTAGGAAGTCAACCTTCAACATTCTTAGATCCTTCACACCTATGTTAATCATCTCAAAGAAAAAATACTTCAGAATCTTTGTTTGAAAGTTGTCTTCGTAACTTTGTTCATGTTATATGTAGGTCTTCAACATTTAATCTTTATGATTTTTGTTTTCATAACTTTTTCACTTTGGAAAAAGTGTTTGGCATTTACTCTTTGAGAAAAATGGTTGACATTTGGACTTTGTAATCTAGTCTTTAGCGAAAATGTTCAATAAAAGTGCTCAATGAAAGTATTAGATGAAAATAATCAAATAAATATTTCTGAACTTAGTCTTTAGAAGGTCTTAACTAGCATTTGATATTTAGAAACATTGTTCAAAAATCATGTTTTATAAATTATTTATTTGAAACTTGGCCTTCTAGAAAGGAAACATTTGTAGAATTTGTGAAAGACATCTTCCATAGGTATTTAAAATTTTTATTCATAAGATGTGTTCACTTCAAAATAATTTAGACTAACCTTGTTTAACACAACATCTAACTCCTGAATCTTGAAAGCCTTCATGACATAATTGAAGTAGATATAAAAGAGTGACATGATGACACTTTTAAAAGGAAATAATGTGGCATTCCTTTAAATGTTTTTAATTTCTACATGGCATACCTACTAGAATAAAGTGGTAAAGTTTGAATTGAATGAGTAAAAAAACTAGAGACATTAGACATTAATGGTGCATAAAATAGAATTGAATACCAAAAGTTATATCAATAAATTGAAATAAAACATCATGCCCATTGATCATAAATGAGCCCAAGTGAACTTGCATCCTTGAGAACTCAAATCCCTAGCCACCTATGTTAGAGCTATGAAGTGCTTCCAGAGTATCAAAGCCATTAAATTATAAAACTTGAAATCTTTTATTTTATTAAATTAATAATGAATTATTCATCTAAGATATTTAAGGGAGCCCATCCACATCTATATTTTTGATAAAGACTCTAATAAGTACATAAACACCATTTTTTATTCATCAATATTTAATGATGAATATTTAAATTACTTAGATATATGGGATGTAATTAAAAAGGTTAACACCCATACATGTGAAGATAATTTAACACCAACATATCAAAAATTAGATGTATATTTACTCACCCTCAATCAACAAGGAATACATTTCACCATAGCCAAGCCTAAGTTATTACCATTCATTGACCTAATGCATGACCTATTATTTATAGGCAAGGTAATTAGGGGAACTTTAATACACCACATGGAACATAAAACCATCATTTCATAAATTTTAGGAGACACCTTCCAAATTTACCTATCCTTGCCTATTATAGATACTAAATTTGACTATCATAGAGTGGTAACATGGAATAAGAAAACTTTAATTGATAAAACACTAAGCAAGTGTATTATCCATGGAGAGATCATCATCCTTAATGAGAAGAAACTAGAACCTATAACCAAGTTCTGTATGGGAGTATACATTAGAATGTACCTTATGAATAAGGTATATGGATACATTAGTATCTAATACCTTCAACTCAAATGTATTGAAATGTTATATTTATTGATGACATCAGAGCTAGCCTTTGATTTAGGAGAGATAATCAATGTTAAGCTATAGGAGAAAATATTATTAAAAGATAAGAGGCATGTGGGAAACCATTTTACATTATTTATTAACTATTTTAAGTAGTTATGGGAACTATAAATGTTCATAATGGATCTGTCTAGATCCCAACTCTAGATTACATCAACAACCACATATGTGATTCTTACTCTTTCATGAATATATATGCCTATACAATAAATATAGTCATAATTGTTAGAGGATGTGTATCCTTAGGTTTGGATGGCTATCTATGAGGCACCAATTCCTAAAGTATAAAAAAATATCATCCATAAATTTATTCCTAAAGGGGATTATTGGTTCTATCTTAATTTTATTATCATTATTGTTATAGGTCATAAGGTTTCCCTACTGCATCTCCCAAAATATGTGCCATAAAAATTAGATGAAAAAGAGATATAATCCCATATATGGTGCGAAATTAATGAGCATTTGAAGAAGAAGAAGACTCCATTCCAATATTCCCATTTGATGATTAGTAGTATGTGTTATTTTAATCACAAGAACTTTAGAGAGGTTGTCAAGTTTAGGGAATACTATTCATTGGCCACCCTACACATAGAGACTAGGACACTCATGGTTGTATTTAAAATCATATCCAAAGTCTTGGTATTCCATATCTAACATGAGCCTTATGACCATGAATTTATATTTTTAATGTTAAGAGTGATGCCCATGTACTGGAGAGGGCACAAATGGCTAGATTAAGTGATTGAATTTTGAAAAGAATCCAAGGGGAACCCTCAATTTTAATTATAGATGCACATGTTAGGATTCCACCATTAGGTGGATGGATTGAAACAAAATTTTGGAATAATAGGCCCTCTTAGTCATCATTAGAATAGGGGGAACCATCTCAAACACCACCCATTATTATTAAGACTATAAAGCAAGATCTTGGTGTGAAAGAGGTTACAAACATTACAAGTTCCCTTAGAAGAGATAAAGATGAGAAAATTTTTATCTTCTTTTTGAATTTAGAAGACCATACTCTTCCTAATACCACTTCATTTTAAGTGACTAAAATTATGGAAGCCAAAACTTCCCTCAACTCAAATGGATTCAACCTCAATAAAAAAGGTAACTAATTGCTTCAAGATAAAACCAAGGGCCCACAGACCACCTAAGAGCCCAACTATTAATATCTCATCTATATAATGAACCATAGGTTAGAAATATCCATCTACAAGAGGTGAGATAATTGATGAAGATGAAGAGGAAGAGTTGAAAAGATAAAAAATCCTAATATTCCAAGAAACTATAATAAAATCACCACTTTAAGTAGAAAAATCATGTGAGGGTGTGGTCCCAACTATATTTTTAGTTTCTCTTATTTATATAGAACCACTTGTGTCAATTATTTATCTTATGTTTGTTACTTAATCTAATCCTATTTATTTTAATCCTAGTGTCCTACCATCATTGGTTGTTAATAAATTATAAGATGTTCCTTCTATTTCTATTATCTCCACAATTCCAACTATTTCTACAATTCCAGTTGTGTCTTCAGCATCTCTTGTCCTCAAATCCATTATTTTTAATGTTATCACTCAAAAGTGCACCCTTCAAAGAACCTATACCTATTATCACTCCTATTAATAAAATGTAAACACTTCATAGTGGGGGTGACCTTATGATGTATATAATATCTAGATGAAGGTTTGGTTCTATTTATTACACTCACTCACTTCTCTCTAAACTCTCTCAGATAATGTTTTCTTGACTAGGAAAAGGGTAACAAGAGCAATGCTAAAGTTGAAAATGGAAATGAATAATAAAATTGGTGTTATAAACCAATGTTTAGGTCAAATATTTAGATAACTAACATAATTTATAAGACAAATAACATGCACATGTTCACTTCATTCTCATACAGTGAATCTTACATCAATATTTCACATAGAGGTATTGATAAACACTCACACTAGATAGAAAGGAATGAATAATGGTTGAATTCACTTCTATATTAGGTATAAATTAGACTTATAAACTCTATATTACCTTAAATACTTATAATGTTACTCATAAAGGTGAATTATTTAGACATAATCCTAGGAAAAATAGTAATTCATGAAGTTTTATCAATGAATATTAAACACACACTTCATGAAAGCTTGAGAATGGAGGAAAATTTAGCTCTTTATTTATTCAAAGGTGATGTATTAATTTTTATAATTTTTATATTTTATGTAATCCAAAATAATAATATGATGATAATCATTCCTTAAATGATAATACATATAGAATATAATAAGAGAGAGAGAAGACAGTCAACTCCAAACTAGGAAAGATTCGACATGCTAGTCAAGTTCACTCTACTTCAAATCCACTACCAAATCAAATTTCACTTAATACTCCACTTCCAATTTAATAAATTAAAAAATTTGGATTTAAAAATTGTGATACATGTATTATGTCATTATAGGATATAGAGGGAGAGTTGAAAAGTCAAAGGGTTCCTCATACAAGCTTAATATTTTTGGTCTTTAGTTAATTACTCTTGGTATTGAATTCATATCTAAGTTTGACATTAGTTACATTAATTTTAATATTTATTTTCTTATACTTATCTTTACTTCAAACTTAGAGTTCAACTTGAGTTACCTTACATACAACTTGTATGCATGTTTGGCCTCATGTCTTTTTTTTTTTTTTTAAAAAAGGTGGGAATAGTAGAAATAGAATTCATGTTGAATTTTTAAAGGAATTTATTTCATAATATATATCTCCAAATTTTATCAATACCTTAACTCCACTTATCCACATTTTCATGTTTTGAAACTCCACTTTTGTAGGGCTGATTGAGGGCTCTATGAAGTTGGCTTATAGTGGCTAAAATTAACCCAAAATGGGGTGAAAAAATTATGGAGAGGATATCATGTGGTTTTTTTATTAATCCATTCAATATTTTTTCTATGTTTACACTTTATGATGACTACAACAACTCTCCATTCTAGTTCTTCTTCCATATGCCCATTTTGTGCAACTTGACAAGCTTCTTGAATGTAATGTGAGAGCCAAAAAATTGATGGATATTAATAATTATAACATATAAGGAGAAAAAATATTATTTTAATATAATAATTTTTTTTCCACATACCTTAAAATAAATTTTTATCTCCAAAATCCATATACAACTCCAAAAATTGCCATTTTATGCTCTCTTGGACTCAGAAAACCTTGATTTATTTCATGAATAGACATAGATTTTGGTATTTTATATCTCCTAAGGTATATAAAAGATATTAAAATAATTTTAAACCTTAAATTACATGAAAAAATACTTCCATTTAAAATTTCACAAGAGTTCATTTAATAAAACTCAAAATATGTACTTTTTGGTGTTGACTAACTTGTATAATTTCATTGCTAAATGACTTTAGGTATGTGATTTGAAATTTTATTTAATTTTATGAGGCTTAAATATATAATTATTTTTTAATTATGACATTTAATAATACATATTATCATTAAAATAATTTTATGTTCTCAACCAATAACTTAAACCTCTCAAAAATTACCTTTTCTAATTGTCTCTCTTACTTAAAATCTTTAAGTTATACATTTGATTTTATCCATTATTTAAAAAATAATAATTTATAAATGTGTTTAAATGTATTATATTACAAATAATATCTCAAATCACATTTATTTTTCAATAAATAACTCAAAAATGCAAACATACTCCTTAAAACTGAGCCATTAGAGTTTGAGAAGGGTTTTAGAACACCCCTTATTCTCAATGATAATTCATAAAGATGAGAATATATAGCCTAAAAAATAAATAAAATTATATTTATTTAATATGGTCCTAAAACTCCCCCTAAAACCATTTGATCCAACTCTTCTTCACCTTCATGTACTGAGCATTAGAAAATTACTTTCACTAGCTTGCAAATAGCTAGTTAGAGGAACATAAAAAGTCTATATCAAAAATTGGACTTGTGATTTGTTATTGATCATTATTTTGGACTGATTAAGGTTTTATTATGTTTTAAATACATTTTTTTAACTTTAATCCATGAATTATGTCTTCTTTAAAACTCGCACATAAGCAAATTTGACTAAGGGTGGTAAAATTGTCAACATTCTAGGTGACTTTGTTGAGATATTTTCTAGCTAAACCCTCAAGAACAGTAGCTATATACATTGGGTTATGGATTCATGAAAACAACACTAAATTTTAAACTTGAAATTTCTTCCTCAATCAATTATAACACTTGTGCATAAACATTTATTGAATTGAAAACTAGAATAACTACCAATTGACAAATGTGCAAGATAACACTTAGAGGAATGTGAAAACTAAAGATAATAAAACAAAATGTGTATGAAAACACTTGGATTAAAATTAAATATAACACTAATTTGTAAAAATAATAACCTATCTTCAGCAACAATGCATAAAATTAATCCCTTTTATTAGGATTGGGAGCTCTTCACCATCCATCTTGGCTAGTGGGAATGCATTGTGAGGCTTGCAGATTGAGATCATGTGAGGACCAATACAAAGTGACAAAAACTCTATGTCTTCCTAGTTTTTATCTATCCTCATCTCATTTTAGAACCAATTCATCTTCTTTGAAGCTCTTTAAAGATGATTTTCTATCAAATGTTTTCTTTACTTGTGTTTGATGCATCTCCATTGCTAACATGGAATTATTTCTATGTTATTATAACTCCATAAGTTCAACATATATCACCTCCATGGGCCCATTATATAATAATTATAATTGATGAATTAGATCTAAATAAAGGAGCTCAAGTGAGATTGGAAATCTATCCTCTCTCCCATACACTACTTTATAGGGTGAATTAGCAATGGACCCCTTGAAAACACTCATATCATCCCATAGAGCTGATTTTAGCTTGAAATACCAAGTCCTTTGATTGTCTTCAATGGTCCTCAAAATGATCTTCAACAAATTCTTGTTAGTAGACTCAACAAGTCATTTACCTTATGGGTAATAACTTAAACAAGTACTAAGATACACACCATTTTGGATAGCCCATTGACTGATTTTATCCCCTACAAATGCCATATAATTACTAGAAATTATAGTATAAGGAATATCAAACCTTGTGAGCAAACCTTCATAAATTTCCAAGACATTATATTCATTTGCTTCTTTCAAAGCCACTGTTTTTATCCATCTAGTAAAATAATTTTTGGTTATAAGTATCCACTTGTGACCCAAGATATAAGGTGGATTGAAGAGAATAAATAAGTACAAAACCCATTGGAAAAAGTGTTTATTTACTAAAATAGGTTGAAGAGGTAGGGCTTTTACTTATAAAAAATACACATTTTTGTACTTTCTTACCCAAGCATGAGAATATATGAATATGTTTTGCATATAGTATCTACCCCTCATGATTTTTAGGGTTGTTATCCTTGATGAAAAGTGGTCTCTACCTTGTCTATCATAAAATTATTCAATTAATATTTCAACTTGACTTAGATCTATGCATCTCAACAGCATGCCATTAACATCTTTTTTGAATAGTACACCATCAAGAAGCAAAAAAGGAATAAATTGAATACTAAATTACTTTATATTTTAACCAATTAAATTTAGAGGATATATACCAATTTTAAAGTACCTTACCATACTTATCAACTTTGTGGAGGTGTATGATTGGATGAAATATCTTCATTTTTCAAGACCAAAACTGCCTCTTCACTTTCCTATGAATCTTGAGCCATGTTATCACACAACCCTTTACCTCTAATCATCTTGGTTACCTTTATTCAAACATCATATTACATGAAATTTTGTATCTATCCTATTTTATTTTCACTTATATCTTTGTTCAAAAATATCTCTTTTGAATAGATCCTCTTATTTCACATGTATTTGGTTATATCCACTATAACCTTCTAGGAATGAAAACCTTTCTAAACCAACCACTAACTACTATATTTGATCCATTTATGGCAAGGGATAATGATCCTTGAGTGAGGCCTTGTTTAAGTCATAAAATTCCACACACAATCTAATTTATCCATTTTTCTTCCTCATAGGAACAAGATTAACAACCCAAGTGGAATGCTTGATAGGAAAGATGATAGTTGACTCAATCAACTTGTGAAGCTCTATTCTCATCAAAGGTTCAAAATTTGAATTAATTGGCATTTTTTATTTTCTTAATTTGTTTTTTTATTTATTATAATTCAATGGTGTGTTGAGACAAAATAAGATCAAAGTCTTTCAAATCACTATACTCCATTGCAAACACATCAACAAATTCTTTTCATAAATCAACAAAAGATTCTTTTTATAGACAGAGATTTTTACCAAGTTTTTTAGCTCTCCCATTGACTATGTCAATGATTGCATAGTGTTCTTATTTGGTAGATAAAGAATTTTTACCCCTTCTTACCTCATCATACCTACTAAAAATATTATTAAGTATGACAAGACACTTGGATAACTTTTTAGACTCGAGTTGAACTATTTGATCACAATAATATTGAATTTTTTTTATTGATTTCTAGAAAATAATTTAGCCTCTTCTTATAGGAAATGAACAACTTGATCATCATCTTCAAAGACTTTCCAGTTTAAATTAATATCAATAAAATATGGTCTTACCATAATGTTGATGTATGGTTGAGTTTTATCTATAATTACATCAACTAGAATGTCAAAATATGCCCCAATTGCATCTAACCTATCTGCATGTTTATTTCTCTTTAAGCACTACTTATATGTCAAATGCATCAAAATATTCCAAAATATCCCATACTATATGTTTTTATGATTTTAGCAATAGATTTTTACATACATTCAGCCCTCTTACTTGATGAACCAAAAGCTCACTATCTCCAAATGTATGTAAGAGATTAGCTCCCATATTTTTATCCCATTGCAAACCATTATTTAAAGCCTCATATTCTACCAAATTATTGGAGCATGAAAACTGAAATTTTACATTAGCAAAGTACCTCTATTTTAAGAGAAAAATGAGCATCATACCAGCCCTTATAACATGTTTATTTTATGAGCCATCAAAATAAATTTTACATAAATCATCATTTAGATCACCTTCTTTATATAGATCTAGAATTTTTTCACCATCCTCATGCAAATAATATAATCCAATTCCTTTTCCCTCTATCATATGTTAGGTATCATGTTCATGAATATTATTATCTCATTCATCAAGAAATAAATTAGGTATACCATCAAGAGATGAGTTTGCTTTAGCTTCTGCTATGTACCTAGGGATATAATATATTAATGTATATGGGTTAATGTAGATTATGACATGTGTCACACATCCCACTGAGTTAGTTAAAAGGTCCAATATATGAGGATAATTGAGTAACTTTTGAAATTATTGTGTTGGGTAATGGTTGGCCTACATTGGGATTAGGAGGTTACCCATCCATTGTTAGTTAGATAGAGGTCTATATAAAGGAGGTGAATATCATTATAAAATAAGTAAATAAGCATTGAGTCTTCTATTGTAAGAGGATATTGGAGGTTGTCCCATTGAAGAGACATTTTGGAGTTATGCCTTCCTAAAAGAGTACTATATGGTATTGCCTTATCATAGGGGTGAGTATTATATATTTGTATATACTGAATATCTAGGCATTTTGGGATATTAATATCTATTAAGTTGAGTTAATCTACATTATATTTTGCATTTTTCCAATTATTATAAGTGTGTATCTTAATAAGTGGTATCAAATCTTTAATTTGGGAAATTTTTGTGGGACTAAACCCTAGTTTTATGGAATCATTAATATATTAAAATTAACTCATAATATTTTACTAGAGTTGGAGAATGTTTTAAGTCACAATAAATAAATTGAGGTTTTATGATAATTTTTTAGGGAGTTATTTCTATTATAGGGGTTGTAATAATTTCATAATATATTTCAAAAAAATTGGAAACTTTCCACAAAATTTTTACTGAAGTTGAAATATATTATAAAGTAGATATGTTCAAAATTTTGGACTATTTGGATATGTTTTGTACAAGTTATTTATATTATAGGGTATTTTAAATTAACACTAATTTGTGTGAAGAATGGATTTTAAGGAATTTTTAGGGAAGGAAGATAATGATGCTAAAGAGTGGTGACTCTTTTTTAAGGAGAGATATTTTAATGTTTTTAACAAACACTTTTGTCTCCTTTTTTGTCTAGGCCTACACAACATTAGTTTAAACAGTTGAGCTTTATACAATGGTATTATTCATGGAAAGAAATATAATAGGTTTTCATATATTTATGGGATATAAAATAAAAAGAGAATGAAGAAGAAGAAAATAATGATGATGTCAGTGATGAAAAAGAAAAAATAATGGAAGAAAATGAGGGAAATGAGGAAGAGCATACAAATTATGAAGAAGAAAAAAAATAGAGCATCATGATGATGATGATGATGATGAGGCTATAGATCATGAAAAATGAGAGGTAGAGGATATAAAATAAGAAGAATAAGGATATTATGATAAGGGTTTGAATAATTTGGCTCCAAATTAATTAGAGTCATTTTTTCAATTCTGTGGATGTATTTAAAATAAGGTAATTGTGTCCATAAACCATATTAAAAAGTATAAATTCAACACCATGGATGTGGATCAACATCTACATGTTCAAGTAAGAAATATCAAGGAGGATTAAATATAAGGTCATAATATTTAGTTTTTTAAATATTTAAAGCTCACTATGGAAAAATATGTTTTGAATTCAAATTTTTATGCTTTGGATATGGATGATATGGATATGGTTCTTGGATATTCATGGTTATATACTTTGGGAACAATCAACATTAATGTTTAGAAGAATTTCATAAAGTTTTGAATAGGAAAAATCAAGTCGCTTTATAGGATATCATAGTTCTAAAGCTACAAAGAACAATCAAGATAGATCATAAGGATGATATTAATGTAGGTGAAGAAGTGTTACACCCTTAACCTTTGGTGTGTCTTGGGATATGTGTGTCTAAATTATGGATTACATACCTCTTTTATATTCTTCTTACATTTCTCTATGTTCTTAGTTAGGTCTACCTATGGAATAATTATGGCTATGTAGACCATATATAGGAGGTAGTGGTTAGTCTTTGATCATCATGTTAATTATTCTTCTCTTAGTGCATTGTTGTGGAGGTTTCCCCCTCAAAGTGGATTTGCTATATTATATAGTATTATACTATGCTATCAATTATTATTGTGTGATCTCTCATATTTTCTTATTTTATGTGATATAAAATCATTATGTGAACATCTAAGTAATTTTATTACAAGTGGTATCAGAGCTTCATTTTGGGAAAGTTTCATATGGAATTATTTTTTTGGATTTAGTGAGGTGTGACTTCTATGAGGGAAAAGAGTGAAAAAACATAACTTGAAATCTGGGAAGAATTTTTTTTTATCAACATAGAATTATTTGAAACACTTTTTTGAAAAAAAATATTTTAAGAAAAACTCTAGAATTTTTGTTTGCCTTGCATAATTGAAGTCATTAGATTCATCTTGACAATATGATTGAAACAATATATTCCATTGGTACACTTTTTTATGCCAAAAATGTTTACCCTAGTGTGCAAAGGTAGTCATTAGATTCATCTTGGTGAGGTGATCACAATGGTACCATCCCTTGGTATAATTTTTCAATACAAAAAATCTCTTAGGGTTTGTATATGGCTAGTCATTCTATGCAAGGATAAAAAGGGGGAAAGAAAATCCTAAGAATCCTACTGGAAACATGGAATCTAAAACTTTTGATCCATTGATTTCTCAACTTCAGGCTGACATAAAGGGCTTAGTACAGCATGATGAATTTGTTGTAATTCAAACTAATGTTTCAAGGATGCCTAGAGAGATTAATGGGGTTCAAAATCAATTAAATTAGATAAATAATTCATTGGTTGGTCTTTCATCTCAGTTACAGTTAAACAACCCTCCACTTCATCATTTAGGTCCTCTTCTCAACACTAACAACTTTAATTCTAGTATGAAATTGATGTTACCCAAAGTGGAAATACATAAGTTTTATGGTAAGTATCCTCTCACTTAGATTACAAAACTTGAGAATTTATTTGATTTACATCAAAATCCTAGTTCTTAGAAGGTGATAGTGGCATCTCTATATCTAGAACCTAAGCAGTTCATTTGGTATTGCCAGTTATGCACTAAAAATAAAAAGAATGGTGCTATGTTTACATGGTCTATTTTCACTGATGAGTTATTGGATCATTATCAAAATAATGTCTCTAAGAAATAATTCATCTAGTTATTTAAACTATGGAAAATGGGAACTATGAAGGATTATATTCATCAGTTTTAAAATCTATCATTTTGGGTGGAAGACATCACTAAGAAAAATTTGACTGATCTATTTCTAGGTGGTCTCAAAGATAGAATCCAATTGGAATTTTGAATGTTTAACCCAACATTTGTATCAGAAGATATCCCATGAGCATGCATAGTAGAGGAAAAAGAGATTACCAAATGGAAAACCTTTACTATTGGTTGTGATCACACCTTTCTAGTACCATAATATCTGTAACCCACTAGACTGACACCTTAACAAATTGAGGAGAATTAAGACAAAGGGTTGTGTTATGGTTGTGATAGTAAATGGATCAAAGACCATCATTGTGTTGAAAAGAATTTTTACATTAAAGGTGCTAATGAGGATGATAATGATGAGGATGCACTTGATAAGGACGAAGAAGGTCCTAAGGAGGATTCTAAGGACTCTTAGTTTACTATTTCCTATCATGCCCTTTCAAGTATTAGTGCTTCCCAAACTATTAAGGTGGTGGGTTTCCTAAAAAAATAGGTCACTATTTTGATTAATTCTAGAAGCACACACAACTTCATTAACAGTAAGTTGGCTTCTCACTTGAACTATTTCATTTATCCCACTCTAGAATTTTAGTTCATGATTATAGATGGTGGTACTATCAACTACTCAAGAAAAAACCATAGTATTAAGCTAGCCATGGGATACTACTTGTTGGATTCTCCTATGTTTGCTATTCCCATGGGGGAGCTGACATTGTTTTAGGAGTATAGTGGGTCACCATTTTGGGCACTATTGAGATGAATTTCAAAGAATTATTCATGCATTTTCATTTTAAGGAAAATAAATTTGAGCTAAGGAGACTAAGGGATAAATCTCCATAACTTTTTAGCTCCCATAAAATGATGACGGTTCTCTAAAAGGGTGCCAAATGATTTTTATCTTTCTTGTTTTCCATGTTTTTATCTTGCTCATTTTCCTTGGAAGTTCACCCAACTCAACCATATACACCTCCTAATCTACAACAAGTGATTGATTCCCATTCAATTTTTTTGGTGACATGCCAAAAGGACTTCCACCTAATTTCACACACGATCATGCTATCAAACTTATTTTTGGTAGTAAACCATCTAACATTACACCATATAGGTATCTGTATGATCATAAAAGTGAAATTAAAAATATGGTAGATAAATATTAGAGGCAGGAATCATTCACCATATCCAAATTAAATATTCTTCATCATTTATCATGGTGCAAAAGAAATATGACACTTCAAGGATGTGCCCTGACTATAGGGGACTCAACATGTACACTATCAAAGATAAGTTTCTTATTCCTATCATTGATGATTTTATATATGAGTTAAATGGTGATATTTATTTTACCAAGTTAGATCTATGTTCTAGGTATCATCAAATACAAATCCATGATGAAAACATACCCAAAACTACTTTCAAGACTCATGAGGGCCATTATGAGTTTTTGGTTATGCCTTTTGGGCTAATAAATGTACCATCCACCTTTCAAAGTTTGATGAATAATAGTTTTAGGCCATTTTTAAGGAAATTTATTCTAGTATTTTTTGATGGTATCCTCATTTACATTACAAATTAGGAAGACCATTTGCACCATGTGAAACATCAGTTACATGCCAAACCTTAAAAATGCACTTTTGGAGCTTGTGAGGTAGAGTATTTGGGTCATCTAGTTTCACATATAGGAGAAAAGTGGATCCTAAAAAATCTAATAAATGGTGGATTGGATGATTCCTAAGACACTCAAGTAACTACAGCAATTTTTGGAGCAAAGTAGTTACTATCACAGGTTTGTCAAAAATTATGGTAGCATTGCAGCCCCACTCACATCTTTGTTGAGAAAAGACTCCTTTCAGTGGATTGATATGGCTACCAGGGAATTTGAACAATTGAAATTGGTGTTGGAGATATTTTCATTAATGTCAAAGGTCTAACATTATTGGTTATAAAGGCCCCATAGCATTTAATGTGTAAAGGTGTTTTTAATGTTCATATTCTAGCTAAAGTGTGTTGATATTTATTTAATATTAATGAATATATTTTTGGCTATATAAAGTCAAAAGAGGGCCCATGAAGAAGTCAAAGAGTCATGAGGTAAAGATGAAAGAGGGAAAGGATGGATTTTACCCTGAAGGGCCATCTTGAGGAATTTAAAGAGTCACCAAGTGAAGAAAAAAAAGAAGGGTGCATTTTCTCATTAAGGGTCACCTTGAGAAATTTGAAAAGTCACCAAGATAAAGACAAAATGGGAAAGGATGCATTATCTCATGAAGGGTCACCATATGACTTTTCAAATGAAAGGATTCAAAGGGTCATGTAAGTTTTTCACCATTTTCTATGTGAATTGAAAGGTCTAAAAGGGTGAATGTCAAAGGTCATTTGGAAAGCTCTAAAAGGAGGTTTGGGAAGCCATTTGCAATATGCAAGAGAATGCATGATTTGTAATTGTTTAATATAATAAAAGAGGAGAGAAGAAAAAGATATTTTGTAGAGTTCTATCATTTGTTGAGAAATCAACATTGAGAGATAGTTGTGATTTATACATAATAGGGGTTGGTGCTCCTATGGTTTGGTTCTCATAAATCTTTTCAAGGATTTGGTGCTCCTATGTGTTAGTGATCAAAAATAGTTATTGTGTTGGTGCTTGGCAAAGGGGTTAGTGCTCTTAAAAGTTGGTGCTTGAAAACTTTGTAATTTGAGTTGGTGCTCATTCATATACTTGAGATTTTTCTCCATGTTTTTTTCCCACATTGGGTTTCTACATAAAAATATGGTGTCTCTCTCTCTTGTGTAGTGCATGTTATTATTTTGATTTTATTACATATCTTATATGTATGATTAAGTGGTTAAAGAAAAGAAATAAGATTAATTAAAATATTTAAAGATATATGATATATTCATTCACCCCCCTTCTCAGTATATTATGTGCTTAACAATTGATATCATAGCAGGTTCTTTTGGAAAGAGTTTAATTGCTTAAAGGTAGATCAAGGAAAGAATTATGGGTGGACCACATAAAGGTTTTTCTAAAAATAAGGCACCTTTGTTTGATGAGACAAATTATTCTTTTTAGAGAATTATTATTTTTGGAGCATAAGGATGTGGACTTACTTGATGGCCCTTTAATTTGACATTTGGCAAGTAGTGGTGGAGGAATACAAAGATCCACAGACACTTGTAACTACTTTAGTAGAAAAAATGCAAGTGAAAATAATGTTAAAGATTTAAATTCTATGTTATGTGGTTTATGTGAATCAAAATTTGTTAAATTTATGCAATGCAAATATTATCATGAGACATGGGTAAATAATGAAAATATTTACAAAGGTGATGGAAAGGTTCAACAAGCTAAGCTCTAGACTTTCAGAAGATAGTTTGAGAGTTTGAAGATGGAAGAGGAAAAAATATAAAAAGTTATCTTTTGTTGGTTGATCAAATATTTTATCAAATTCAAGGCCTTTGAGAAAATTTAAAAGAATCAATAGTGGTACAAAAGGTTTTGAGATCTCTACCATTGAGATATGATGTAAAATTTTCAACAATCGAGGAGATGAAGGATCTAGCCAAGCTAAAGATGGATGAACTACATGGTATTATTATGGCATATGAGATGCAGACTGAACAAGATAAACCCTCAAAGATGGAAGTAGCTTTCAAAACATCAAAGAAAGAGAAATCTAAGATTCAAGAATCAAGTGATAACTCTAGCAATGAGGAAGATGATAATAGAGGTCTATTCATTTGTAAGTCAAAAAAGGACACATGTAAATATGAAGGAAAATTATGATTTAAATGTTTTAAAAATGGTAAGATTAGACATTTTGAAGCTAAGTTCCGAGATAATAATAATGGTGATAATGAATAAGGAAAGTATACATATAATAATAACTTGAAAGTCAAATTCAATAAGGGATTCAAGAAGAAGAGTTTAAATTCTAAAGATCCTAGCATAGCCAAAGATAGTGGAGTCAGTGACTCAAATGAAGAAGAGTTTATATTCATGATTATACATGAAGATGCCTCCAAAAATAAAATTATAGATGTTTAGGAAGAAGAACATGATGAAGTTGAGGTGAATCTAGAAGGATAACTCATTTGTGCCTTATAAGAATTAAAAGGTTTTGAGAATAAAAACTGAAGATTTAAGCTCTAGATCAAGAAAAATAAAAAGGAGTTAAAAGAAATAATTGAAGATCTATAATCACACATTGAAGAATCCAAAAATAATAAAGAAGATCTAACAACTCAATTATAAAAATTAAGTGAAGAATGTGAAAGGTATGTTTTTGAAATTGCCTTTTTAAAAGAATATATCGAGAAAACTAATAAAGCATTTAATGATAGAGCAATAAATGATTCAAAATTTAAGAATAACACTAACATGTTGAATAAGATATTAGAAAGTCAAAAATTAGTATCAAATAAGATAGGTATCAAAATTGAAAAGAAAAATTGCTATGTTGAAGCTCATATAAAAGAGGAAATAAAAGGGGGAGAGTTAAGAATGTAGATGACAACTCAAACATGACAACTCAAACAAAAAAGGCTAGAAGATGGTTTAAGATAAAAGAATAATCAACTACTTAGATGCTAGAGTTTGTTCACATTGATCTATGTGGACCTATGATAACTCAAAGTACTCAAGGTGATAAATATTTCTTGTTACTTATTAATGATTTTAGATTTGTGACTTGGGTGATGTTTTTAAAGAAAAAATCAGAAGCTTGCAGCCACATCAAAGCACTCAAGGCTTTAGTTGAGAATGAAACTATTTTGAAGATTAAGTGCCTGAGATTAGATAAAGGAGGATAATTCATGTTAGATCAGTTTATTTAGTATTTTTAATATCATGGGATAAAGAGACATTATTTAGTAGCGAGAACTCCATAATAAAATGGAGTAGTTGAGTGGAAAAACAAGACAATTTAGGAGACAATGAGGATAATGCTAAGTTAATCCAAGATACCAGATAAATATTGGAGAGAGGTATTAGGTATAGTAGTGCATATCCAAAATATATAATTATTGAGAGTCAGCAATGAAAAGACTCCCTATGAGCTATGGAAATACAAACAAGCTATAGTTGATTATTTTAGAGTTTTTGGTAGTAGATGCTTCATAAAGAGAACCGATGAAAAAATGGGTAAGCTTGAATTTAGAATAGATGAAGGTATATTTCTTGGATATTATTGTAAAATTAAATCTTATAAATGTTATAAAAAAATAACCAAGAAGATTGTTGAAAGTGTAAGTGTCAAGATAGATGAAGATGTAGCACAAAGAGACAATGATCTAGTAGACACTCTTGAAATCATTGAAGAATAAGATTTTGAAGAATCAGATGAAGATGCAAAGAAGGAGAAAAAGGAAACCAAAACCCCATCCCAATATTTCCATCAAAATTATAATGAAAGTCATCATCAAGAATATAAATGAAGGAGTTCACACCAAAGGAATGATGGTTAGTGAATCTGAGCAAGTTAATTTTTCTTTGTTATCCAAAATTCAGCCTAGAACTTTTTTAGAAGCTAGACATGATGAGCATTAGGTTAAGGTAATGGATGAAGAATTAAGTCATATAGAAAAGAATGATACTTGGGAATTAGTGCTTAGACCAAAAGGTCAAAATGTGATAGGAAAAAAATGGGTATACAAATATAAGTTGAATAAAGATGGTGAAGTTACCAGGTATAAAGCAAGGTTAATATGTAAAGGATATGCTTAGATTGAGGTAATATATTTTGAATAAACTTTTTCACTACTAGCAAGGCTAGATGCTACAATAATGCTTCTTGAATATGCAGTGTTCAGTAATTTCAAAGTGTTTCATATGGATGTCAAGTCCACTTTCCTAAATAGGAATCTAGAAGAGGAAGTCTACATTGATCGGCCTAAGGGATTTATTCTCTCAAATGATAGTATCCATGTATATAGATTGAATAAATCACTATATGGATTGAAACAGGCTCCAAGAGATTGGTATGAAAGGCTTGATAAGTACTTGTAGGATAAAGGTTTCAAGAGAGGTTTTGCCAATAATAATCTCTAGATCAAAACAAAAGGTGAGCATCAATTGATTGTTGTTGTATATGTTGATGACATAATATTTGGAGGTAACATTGAAAAGATAAAAAAATAATTTTATGATATTATGCAAAAATATTTTGAGATGTCTATGCTTAGATAATTGTCATTTTTATTAGGGTTGTAAATATTTTAGTCAGATAAAGAAATTTTCATATCTCAAAGTCAATATTCTAAGGAGATGTTGAAAAAGTTTGGTTTTGAGGATTGTGCACTAGTTGGCACACCAATGAGTATAGGGAACAAGGTGAGTAAGGATGAAGATTCACCTATTACAAATCAATATTTGTATAGATCTATGATTAGTAGTCTTTTATATTTAACAACATCAAGGCTAGACATCATGCATGTTATAGGCATTATTGTGAAATCTTAGACAACTTTGAAGGAGAGTCATGTTTAGTTGGTGAAGAGAATATTTAGATATGTCAAGGAAACATTGGATTATGGATTGTGGTATCCCATAGGCAAATATTTCACTTTGGTTGTGTATACAGATTCATATTGGGTAGGTTTTTTGGATGATAGAAAGAGTACAAATAGAGGATATTTCTTTCTCTATTATAGCTTAGTATCATGGCTAATCAAAAAGTAAAACTCAGTATCACTTTCTATAGCTGAATTAGAATATATTGCAGTAGTGTTATGTTGTACTCAAGTTCTTTGGATGAAGCAAACTTTAGAGTACATCAAGGTAAAATATGATGACCTTATCTCTATTTTTTGTTACAACACAATTTCTATTAATATTTATAAGAATCTAGTGATGCATTCAAGAACAAAACATATTCCTATCAAATATCACTTCTTAAGAGAGCAGGTTATAGATTAGCAAGTTAAGTTAGAATATATTAGTACTATAGAATAAATTTTAGATATTTTCATGAAGGGACTACCAAAGGACACATTCAAGTATCAAAGAGAGAAGTTGGGAGTAATTTCTTTTACTTCTTACCATTGAGGATTAGCATCAGTTGAAGGGGATCTAAATGTTAGCTCTAGGATAGACCCTTTGACATTGATGTTAAAGAGGGAGAAGTATAAGAATGGGTACAAAATTCTATGGTAAGGGGGAGTTACTATATATTTTTTAGTTGGCAGTATGTGTAGGTTGGTATGTGTAGTATAGGTTTCAGGATGTGGTAGTTTTAGTTTGAGGTTGCCATCAATGACAAAGGGGGCGATTTTTACAAATATTGTCATTGATGTCAAAGGTCTAACATTATTGGTGACAAAGGCCCCATAGCATTTAATGTCTAAAGGTGTTTTTAATAATCATATTTTGGCTAAATTGTGTTGATATTTATTTAATATTAACAAATATATTTTTGGTTTCATAAAGTTAAAAGAGGGCCCATGAAGAAGTCAAAGAGTCATGAGGTAAAGATGAAAGAGGGAGAGGATGTACTTTCCCATGAAGGGTCATATTGAGGAATTCAAAGAGTCACCAAGTGAAGACAAAAAAAGAAGGGCACATTTTCTCATGAAGGGTTACCTTAAGGAATTAAAAGAGTCACCAAGATAAAGACAGAAGGGGAAATGATGCATTTTCTCATGAAGGGTCACCATGTGACTTTTCAAATGAAAGGATTCAAAGGGTCATGAAAATTTGGTGCCATTTTCTATGTGAATTGAAAGGTCTCAAAGGGTAAATTCCAAAGGTCATTTGGAAAGCTATAAAAGGAGGTTTAGGAAGCCAACTATAATATGAAAGAGTGCATGGTTTCTAATTGTTTTATATAGGAAAAGATGAGAGAAGAGAAAGATATTTTTTAGAGTTTATCATTTATTGAGAAGCAAAATTGAGAGATAGTTGTGTTTTATACATAAGAGGGGTTGGTACTCATATGGGTTGGTGCTCATTAATAGTTTTTGTGTTGGTGTTCAACAAAGGGGTTGGTGCTCCTACAATTTGGTACTTACAAGCATTGCAATTAGATTTGGTGCTCATTCATATAATTGAGATTGTTCTCCATGGTTTTTTTCCACATTGACTTTCTATGTAAAAATTTGGTCTCTCTCTCTCTCTCTCTCTCTCTCTCTCTTATGGTGCATGTTATTATTTTGGTTGTATAGCATATCTTGTATGTATAATTAATTAAAGAAAATAAATCAAATTAAGTAAAAGATTTAAAAGATATATGATATATTGATTCACCTCCCTCTCAATATATTTAATAGTTTTTGTGTTGGTGTTCAACAAAGGGGTTGGTGCTCCTACAATTTGGTACTTACAAGCATTGCAATTAGATTTGGTACTCATTCATATAATTGAGATTGTTCTCCATGGTTTTTTTCCACATTGGCTTTCCATGTAAAAATTTGGTCTCTCTCTCTCTCTCTCATGTGGTGCATGTTATTATTTTGGTTGTATAGCATATCTTGTATGTATAATTAAGTGGTTAAAGAAAATAAATCAAATTAAGTAAAAGATTTAAAATATATATGATATATTGATTCACCCCCCTCTCAGTATATTCCATACTAAAAAATTGGTGATGTGCACCACTCTAGTGTTGGGTAATCCTAATGTTTACAAGAATTTTGTGGTTAAATGTGAACCATCTAGGTATGGTATGGGTGTTATACTCATGCAAGAAGGTATAACACTTACATTTAAAAGTCATCAAATAAAGGGTAAAAATTAGCACAATCCCATGTATGAGAATGAAATGATGGCTATTTTACATGAAATCAAATAATGGAGGCCTTATTTGATGGGTTGTCACTTTTAGGTAAAGATTGATCATGACAGTCTCAAATTTTTATTGGAACAAAAAATGTCATCTAAAGAAAAACAAAAATGGGTAACTATGATGTTAGGGTATGATTTTGAAATAATTTAAAAGAAATGCAAGGATAATTTAGTATTAGATGCACTATCTAATAAGGGTGAATCATTTGAGGCCTTGCTATATTATATGACCATTTTGTAGGTATATTGGATAGAAGAAGCATGATTAGAATGGGATAAGTATAGTGCTACCCATGATTTGATTCAAAATCCTCAGCAAGGTTTGGGTGGATTTTTAATATTCACATGGAAGGGTGATGTATAATGGTATAAAGAAATTATACCTATGTAATAATTCTCTTCTTAAAAATAATCCTTCAGGAACTTCATGCAACTCCAATTGAGGGTCATTCAGGATTTTTGAAAACTTATCATATAATAAATCAATATTTTTTTTTGGAGGGACTCAAGGGGGATGTCCAAAAATATATGGCTAAATATATGATCTATCAAGAAAATAAAGGATAAACCATAAAAAACCTAGGTATTTTATAGCCCTTATCCATCCTAAGACAATGTTTGGAAGTGCTATCTGTGGATTTCATTAAAGAGTTACCAAGATCTAATAGTCAAAATGTTATCATGGTTATGGTATATCATCTTAGTAAGTTTTCCCTTTTTTTTTTCTTTATCACAACCATTTGTTCCTAGTACATTATCTTCTTATTTTTTCAATATAATTAAAAAATTACATGGTACCCCTAAGATCATTGTCAGTGATTGAAATCCCATCTTCGCTAGTAATTTTTGGACTAAGTTATTTGCATGTTTGGGCACCTAGTTGGCTCATAGTTCATCCTATCATCCCCAATTTGATGGAAAAACTAAGGTAATAAATAAACTTTTGGAAGGATATATCCATTATTTTGTTTTTGATAAATAGGGTAAATGGGTTCATTTGTTGCCACTTGTTGAATGGAGGTATAATACTTCTATTCATAGTTCTTGCAAATTGTCTCCTTTTCTATCACTATATGGATACCACCTACCTTCCATCACTTCAACCTTGAAGGTACATCCTAAGGTTCATAAATATTTAATAACATATTCTCCATCAAGAGGAGGTCCTTGCCAGTTTGCATGAAAATTTAGCCATGACCCAGAATCACATGAAATAGTAGGTAGATTTACATAGGAGTGAGAGGCACTTTGAAATTAGTGATTTGGTTTTTTTTTCTTATAGAAATATAATAAAATGTCCTTAAAGAAATAGAAAAATGATAACAAGTTGTCCCCTAAGTATTATGGGCTTTATTAGATATTACAAGAAATTGGTAGTGTGGCCTATATGTTAGAGTTTCCTTCCTCCACTTACATACATCTAGTATTTCATGTATCATGCTTAAAGAAAGTCATTAGAAAAAAATTGGTTACACAAATTGAGTTACCAGAATTGGATGAGGAAGGAAGCATTTTTATTGATCCTGAGGTGATCCTTCAAATGTACACTAAGCAATTATGGTCTTGAGTGATTAAGGAGTACCTGATCAAATGGAAGAATCTACCCTAAGAAGATTCTACTTGGGAGGATGAATCCTTTTTGCAACAACATGCAGAGTTGACTCAACATTAAGGACCATGTTGTTTTGAAGGGGAGGGGAATTCTACACCCTTAACCTTTGGTGTGTCTTGGGATATGTTTGGCTGACTTGTGGCTTACATACCTATTTTATATTATTGTTACATTTATCTATGCTTTTAGTTATGCCATCCTATGGAATAACCATGGAAAAGTAGACTATATATAGGAGGTACTGTTTAATCATTGATCATCATGTTAATTATTTTGCTCTTAGTGCATTTTTGTGGAGGTTGCCCCCTTGAAGTGGCTTCACTATATTATCTATTATTTTTATCTATTGTTAATAATTGCTATGTGATCTCTCATATTTTCTTATTCTATGTGATATAAAATCATTCTATACAAACATCTAAATAATTTTATTACAATAATATCATGTGAAATATTTAGATGAAGACATAGGTGAAGAAACAATACAAGCATAAATAAAACACTTCATCTACTTAAGAAACAAAGGAAACACCAAAGAAAAAGGTGGAAGAGGTAGAATAAAATGTTGATAAGGTTAAAATATCATAAAAAGTTAAGGTATATAGACACCCACATCATCATGAGAGGAAAAAATAATGGAACCATGTGAGTAAGTGTCATAATAATAGGGACTTTAGCTATATAGGAAATCAAATTTCCAATAACTATGGATATACATGGAATCCATAGATGAAATTTATGGTCAGGTATGGAATTATAATAGCACAACAGCCTATGAAACATGGAATTAGTTGGGAAATCACTATGACTATGCATGAAACAATAACCACTATGGTCATAAATGAAATCAAAGTAGTGTATTAGAATATGTTACATGGAATCAAAGGAGGAATAATTATTCAAAGATACCAAGGTAATATAGTTATGATCATGAATGGAATCAAAGTAGTACATTAGAATTTGGAAATAAGGCTGGAAATATATCACCTACCAGGATCACATATGGGTTTTTGGATGATTGAGCTTGGAGAAAGTGTGCAATGATTTGAATAACATTCATTATTTGGTTTTTTTCTATGTTTCAGGGATGAAACATATCATTGAGGGAAGGAATACTATGTACATAGGGATATGATATATTAATTTATATGGGTTTATAGATATGCCTACATGTGGCACACATCTTCCTTAGTTAGTTATATGGTCTATTTTATTATGATAATTAAGTAACTTATGAAATTAGTGCATTGGGTAATGGTTAGCCTACATTGGGATTAAGAGGTTACCCATCCATTTTTATCTAGATAGAGATTTATACAAAAGATGTGAATATAAATTTTAAAAAATTAGTTATGTATTGATTCTTCTATTATAATATGATATTTGAGGTTATCCCCTCGAAGGGACATTATGAATTTATTCCTTCCTAAAAGAGAATTGTATGGTGTTGCCCTATCTTAAGGGTGATTATTATATCTCTACATATATTGAATAATTGGGCATCTTCTCCAACTAATATATATTGTTTTTATATGATCTATATTATATTATTCATATTTCAATTATTATAAATGTGGATCTTAACATGTTTACTAGTTTACCCTACTTCATCTGAGATGACATAGTTAGTTTTAACAATACTAGGCATGTATGGTTCTAGCTGAAAGCAGACAATAAGATATAAATGAATTGTAATTTTTTTTCATAACTTGTTCTAAACATTAGGTATTTTGAATCTTTTCAAAGATACCCACATATCTTTGAAGTCAAGTCACAAGATAAGCACATAGTAAAATATGAAGGAAGATCCACCACTACCACATCCTACTGAATAGTCACATTTGGGCATAAATGAAGTATTAATTTGAGATTATTGATTATACCAAATATTTTTTTTGGATATAAATAAATTTTAAAAACACTCTTAGTGTTTGGCTCATACACCAAACCCAAATTATCTACAATCTATTTTGGCATTACTGTGTTACTTTCTCTCAATGTCAACCATGTAATTTTGAACTAGTGTATCATTAATAATCAAGGAATGATAGAAATGAGGTGTCTTAATTATTTTTATTCTTTTTTGTGACTCTCTCTAATCCAAATTTTCTAGAACCACACTTTCTTTCTCTATTAGTTTTGTAGACAAACTAAGAATTGAAAGCTCATGTATAAGTGTATCCTATTATCTTGGGATGGCCAATGATTCCCACATATTCATGTTGATTTTATCCTTATTAATATTATATAAAATTTTTAATGAGGATCCTCTAACATTTTTTTGCACCCTTTGAGAAATAATATGCTCTTGTGTCTAAGGCATTTGGTGAAGATTGATTACTTCAACATGATAATTTTTTTGAGTTGTAGGGGAAACAATATGATCATTATTACTTTTATAAATCATATTTTTAAAATTTAAATCATGTATTACCTCTTGGGACTCATATATATCCCTTCTCTTGTCTCTTTTAATGTCTTAAATAAAGTTATTACATTTTCTAGGCTCACTGGTTTGATTTACTACCACATGATCATCAACTTGGAAATTTACCAAGGTTGCATCTAGTTAGCCTTGTCTATGATTCACTTCCCATTTTTGTATCATATATTAATGATGTTGTGTTTCTTTAGGAAAATATTCTTCTTGTGTCTTTTGAGAAATTTCCATATTTTGTGGTATTGAAGCTTGATTTTGCACATCATTGCATTAGAAGGTTGCCAACTTGAATCTTGTATCAAATTATTTTGTATTAAAAAGGGCCTTGGTTGAAGAAGTGACATTAGGATTAATTTAATCATATGATTTGGCTAGTATAATGGCACCTTAAGCTTGATATGGAGGCCTATTATCTCTATAACCTTGGTAGGGAGGTGTTTTCTCTCTATATGGATGATATGTGGGCTGATTAGATGCTCGATATGGCTTATTGGCTTAATATTGTTACCTATTCAATAGAAATAATTAATTACCAAAAGATTATAACATGCCTTTTTAATTCATCAAGCTCATTATATTAACTCTAAGGGGATAGAATTGGGAAAATGATGGAGCTGGAGGAGGTAGAATAGGCTGTAATTCTAGAAAAATTGGCATTAGAGGCCTAGGTGCAAGTTTACCATCTTGAAATAAACTATTTTCATCTCTAATGGAAACTTCATAGGCATCTAAGAGTGTCATAACACCTAGGGACTGAATCATTTATGAAATATGAAAATTCAAGGCTCTCAAAAAGTATAAGAAAGTGTATTTAGGAGACAACCTTATCATGGTATGTATTTTATTCTATGTCCTCTAAAATATATGATTCAAACCAGTCATAAATTCATATTTTTATCTCTTTATGGTAGTGAGTTGCTCAACAATAGATAGATGGTCTGATTTATCTTCAAATTTCCTAAAAAATGGTTTACCTAAATCATCCCAAGAGGATATGGAGTTAAAAGGAAAGTTACTATACCATTGTGATGCCTTTCCCTTAAAGGATGCAATAATTA
This sequence comes from Torreya grandis, assembly GCA_037957365.1. Classification (NCBI taxonomy): domain Eukaryota; kingdom Viridiplantae; phylum Streptophyta; class Pinopsida; order Cupressales; family Taxaceae; genus Torreya; species Torreya grandis. The sequence goes on from JARHVA010001126.1 coordinate 2,810,661, forward strand.
AACATATGGCATCATTATTTTTGGTAACATGGTAGAAGGAACACAAATTAGCCACATCTTTGATATGCTCTATGGGTGTAGTTTGATCTTCACCTATAAAAAATTATAGATTTTTGAGGGTTGAGGTCAGAATATCATCATATTGAGCCAAATTGAGAGGTATTAAATCATTGAATGGAAAAAATACCTAGTTCCTTGGGATATCCATGTTAATAATAGGATTTAAACTTGAAGTGGTTTTCACAATAGGCTTATTTAGTGATAGAAATAATATTTTAGGATATGGATTTATAGTCAAAAACCTTATTCTTTAGCTAGAATGCTTAGATAATTCATCAATATTCAAATGGTATACCTCTACTTGAATACCTTATAGTGATTTAGGCATGAAAATGTTACTTATCACTACTAAAAACGCCCTTTTCTAGATTTAATTTGTGTCCTACTGGGCATGCCATAAAAAAATTTCACTCATAAGTGTACCTTATAAAGAACTTGTGCATGTTATCTCTACTATTAATACAATGGAAACTCTCTTTTAACATTATGATGGATATAATCTCTAGATGGATGTTTGGTTCCCTTTAGTACACTCACCCACCTCTCTCTATACTCTCTCATATCATGCTTTGTTGACTAGGAAAAGGGTAAAAGGAGAAATGTTAAATCTAAAAATGGATATAATCTCTAGATGAATGTTTGGTTCCCTTTAGTACACTCACCCACTTCTCTCTATACTCTCTTAGATCATGCTTTCTTGACTAGGAAAAGGGTAAAAGGAGAAATGTTAAATCTAAAGAACTTGTGCATGTATCTCTACTATTAATACAATGGAAACTCTCAAAGGTGAGTTTAACATTATGATGGATATAATCTCTAGATGAATGTTTGGTTCCCTTTAGTACACTCACCCACTTCTCTCTATACTCCCTTAGATCATGCTTTCTTGACTAGGAAAAGGGTAAAAGGAGAAATGTTAAATCTAAAAATGGATGTAATATCTAGATTAATGTTTGGTTCCCTTTAGTACACTCACCCACTTCTCTCTATACTCTCTTAGATCATGCTTTCTTGACTAGGAAAAGGGTAAAAGGAGAAATGTTAAATCTAAAAAACTTGTGCATGTTATCTCTACTATTAATACAATGGAAACTCTCAAAGGTGAGTTTAAAATTATGATGGATATAATCTCTAGATGAATGTTTGGTTCCCTTTAGTACACTCACCCACTTCTCTGTATACTCTCTTAGATCATGCTTTCTTGACTAGGAAAAGGGTAAAAGGAGAAATGTTAAATCTAAAAATGGAAATGAAAACTAAAAATTGGGGTGATGCACCAATGCTAAGATAAATTATGCAGATACCTAACACACTTTATAATCCAAATAATTTGCACACATTCACTTCATTCTGATATAATGACTCTTGCATCAATATTTCACATAGAAGTCTTGACAAACACTCACACGAATTACAAAATAATAAAAAATGGTGAAATTCACTTCTACATTATGTATAAATTAGACTTAGACACTCTATATGACCTTAAATACTTATAATTTTGTTCATAAAGGTGAAGTATTAAGACATAAACCTAGGAAAAATAATAAATCACTAAGTTTTATTAATGAATATCAAACGTCCACTTCATGAAATCTTAAGAATGGAGGAAAAATCATCTCTTTATTTCTTTAAAGTTTATGTAGTAAAAAAATTTGTTAGATTTTATATAAGCAAAAAAATAATTTGATGATAATCATTTCACAAATGAGAATACATATAGAAGAGAATAAAATGGAGAATACAATCAACTCCAAGCTAGGAAAGAGTCCACATGCTAGTCAAGTTCATTCTACTTCAACTCCACTACCAACTCCAATTTCCCTTAAAACTCTACTTCTAATTTATTACATAGAAAATTTGAAGCTAAAATTTTTCTTACATAGATTATGGAAAAATAGGAGAGAGAGAGAGTTGACAAGTTAAAGGGATCCTCATGCAATATTGAGTCTTGAGTTAACTATGTTTAATCATGCAAACATATTGGTCTTATTTAGTTAAATCTTTTTGGTCTTTAGTTTGATAATCTTGATCTTGAATGAATCTTGAAGTTTTAATTCATTTACATTCACTTACATCTTGAGTTTAATGGACTTATCTTGACTTCAAACATGGAGTTCAACTTGAGATATCTTCTATGCAATTTTCATGCATGTTTAGCCTCATTTATTCTCTAAAATATCCCAAAGGGGAATCTAGTAGGAATTGAATGTGTGCACACATAATATTTTTAGATTTTATCAATTGCTGACACACGGTATCTTGCAAGAACCCATCTAGTCTTAATCTCTCTGAGTGCATGCCTTAAGTGGTGTATCAAGAAAGGTGTGAGTAGACCATTGGTACTTAATAGGATTTTTGTCCCTTTTTCCACTTGTTATCCACACAATTGTATCCTAAAACCATTATCCCTAAGCTTGTTCTTCTCCACTATCCCATTCCAAGAATTTAATAGATTTTATCCTCCTTTTCCTCACCTAAATCCCTTTTTGTTAGTTAGTTGTGATAGGTCAACTGGGTTGAACCTATATAGTTTCAATATATTTTATCTTAGGAATAAGGTTAGCCTTTGGCTGACCTAGCTTGAGACCTAGTAAATAATTTTTTAAAATTGTGCTAGGTCGACTAGGTTGACCTTGTCGACTAGGATTTGTGGAAAGATCAAGGGTTAAATCCACCTATATATGCAAGTTCATTCCCAACAATGAATTAAAATCTACTTATTAAACATTATACTTGAGAATTAAAGCTTAGGGTTCCATACTTACTTTGGAGATATGGATATTATCTTATGGAGAAGTCTTTTGGATGCATTGATAGGTTGTGTAGCCTAGAGCTGATTTGAATTTGTCATCCTTACATACAACAACAACATATTTTGAAGCACCTTATCCAAGGGAGATATTAAGGCTCAGTGGGTTCACCTTCAAAGGTAATTCTTCCTAACTTTATTTCTCCTTTGTAAGAGTAGATAGATATGCATTTTTTCTTCTCTTCCATGCATTAGAATTCCATATACATTAACATGAGTATATTTCTTCTATGCATGTTTAGTTATATTGTTTCTAGCCCCCACTTTGTGCCAAAATATTTGGTGAGTAATATATTAGATTTTTTTTTTTTTTATTAATATATGTGAAATATCAAAACATAGGACCCCCTTAGGGTTATTATGTGATTGTATTAAACTAGAGGCTTTATAACCATCTTTATCATGGTGTAGTGAAGTAAGAGATCCCTTAATCAAGTTTAGCAGATCTCCATAATGGTCATGATCCCACTTAACAAATGTATCCCCAATCATAAGTGTATGGTATGACCTATCTTCTTTGAGTTAGGATTGATTTATAGACATGATACATTTTTGATTGCATACATTTTGGTGAGCCCAATGTGAATCTAACCCTTATAGGATTTGTTTCACTTTTTTCATTATTTTATCATTTTATTTTTTATATATTTGTGATGTTGGGTCAACTGTATCAACATATTACTAACTTTTATGCTTAGGTTTAACATACAATCAAATGAAAATGACTTTGTTCTATTTGTTGAAGTTCTTTTCTAGATTCAAGCTACTAGGTCAACTTAGTCAACAAAATATAGGTTTTTAGACTTTAAAATATCAGATTCAAACTACTGGGTCAACCTTGTCAACCCTATACACTTTAGGCACTCAACAATAAGCTTTTACAAAGCAAGGTTGACCCAGTCGACATAATTAGCAAGATGTTTAAGCATTTATCAAGGTTCTTCAATAGCAATCTCACTTCTCTACATCCTCTAACTGACCAAGGTTTATTTATATCTTTCTCTCTCATTTATTATAGTTATGTTTTTCATAGTTTACAAACTTTAAAAATTCCCTTGTATATTCAACTAGGCTAACCCTATCAACGTAGTTCTATATTTTGTGTGTACTCTAGAAAGATAGGTCGACTCTATCGACATAGTTCACTTTTAAACTTTTTGCTTCTGAAATATAGAGGTGACACTGTCGACCCTATTATGTATTCTCTATATAAAATATTGAATAAATAAACATTTTAATATATTTCAAAGTTAGAATTAACACCTATATGTTAGTAATTAGCTCACACCTTCATTTGTTGTTTCTTGCATGTTTAGAATAGATCACATAGTCTAATTAGGTGGTTTTCAATAGATAAAATTTAATTTCACTATTTTATATTTTATGAAAACATGACCAAATCACAAAATATTAAAATGCATTTTAAAATTGTCTACACGAGGCCTATCTACTTGGATTTCATCACCAAGGGGGAAACTAACTCGGTTTTCTAGCTAGTTATAAACATGTGGTTAATGGTATATTTTAGCTAAGCACTCAACACCCTTATTGTTGTGGTGTATGAAGTGAGGGGGTAGGCCCTAATAAAAAGCCTATATCATTACCAATATAGATCCTTTTCACCTCAAATGTCCTTAAACTATACTTATATTTCTTTCTAATTCCTTGCTTATAGAAAACTTCCTATCACATTTAAAACTATACTCTAATAATCTAACAACATTTAGGTTGACCACTTAGTTATCTTTTACATTCTAAATTAATTGCTTTCTCTTTCCTCAATTGTGTCTTGTATTGTAAGAACTTACATTAGTCAGCATTGGTGTAAGGTTTTGTGTTATCTACCTAAATTGGATCAACCTCATTAATCTAATTGATTGTGTGTTTCCCTTTAGTTATTGATTTTCAAAATACTTAAAAAATTATTCTTGTTTTAGTACATAGTCATTTCATTTAACACAGTCTCTTACAGACTAACTATTTTTCCATTTCTACTTGTTAGGTCAACCCAATTAACCTTGTATATGTTTTTAGCCTCTATCTTCTATGTTATGTAGACCTAGTTGACCTTGTATAGTTTACAGGCCCTATTTCTTATGTTAGGTCAACCTAGTTAACCATGTACAGTTTCTATCACTTTTTATTTCCTTGCTTTCTCATATTTTTTTATTTGTTTAATATTTTTCCTTCATCATGAATTTTCTATTTGAAGACAACACCGAGTTGAATTCAAAAAACATTATGATTTTTACCACCCCTTATAGGGTCTCCTATATGCAGAGTAGGGATCCTCTCTTAGATGAAAGTAATCTTCATATAGCCACTCACACAATGAACTATAGGACCCATCCTCATTCATCTCTGTGGCATAATCATTTCTTCTCCCTAGAAGATCAACTCAAATTAGAGTATACCATTGAAATACTTTTCTTCATCTCTGAATTTCCTCAACAAAGAGGAAAGGATCCTTTTACCATTTACCATCTCAAGATTAGTGGTCAATACAAAGATCCTCATTCACCTACTCCCACATTCTCAAATAGATTTAGGGGTACCACTTTCTTTGATTCTCAACCTCTTCCCTTGATTATGACCCCTTCTCATACCTTGACCTCTTCTTCTTTAACTTCTTCTATAGTTATGCCTAGTGTCACCACTAATATGATAGGTTCTACATCTACTGGGCCTCTCATAAGATTCACTATCCTTAAACTTTCTACTAGTGCATCATTTTCTACCCAAGGTAATCATTATTCTAGTGTTTCCTCTTCTAATCCCTTCACTAGTCCATTTCTTGCCACACAATAAAATTTTTCCAGTAGTGCCTCACGTTCTCATAGTTCTTCTCAAACTGCTATCAAAACCAATAATGGTACCCAAGAAACTAATACCAATTTTAATGCTTAAAATAATGATAAAAATGCCAATGAAACCCATCAACTCTTGTTATAAACACTTAATCAAATGATGATAATGCAAAATCACCTTCTCCATCTTCAAACTCATCCTCAACCAATGTCTTGGGGCATGCATAATCAAAATGTTCCCCCTTTTCCTCTTTGATATTCCCATGGAAATATCATTATTTAACCTCCTTTGGTTAACAAAACCATTAAGCATCTTAAAAATGAGCCTCTTACAACTCAAATTGCTAATATTGATATAGGAGGTATCACCCTTACCATATCTTATAATGGATCAATTGATCCTACCCTTCATCTTAAAACATTTGGAAATATTTATAAGGATTGGGTCAAATTGAATACTTTTGATGCTACCAAGATCTTAGCCAAAACTCTTATGGGTGATGCATTAGATTGGTAAAACCAACTTAAAACTCATTATATTACTAGTTTGGAAGATTTATTGAATGTTTTAATTCAATAATTTTCAACTAGTGATCTCGTCAAAAATACTTTGGCCCACTTCATAAATTATAAATGACTTAAAATGAAATTTCCCAAGATATTTTTAAAAGTTGGAAAGCATTATACAATAAAAGTGAACATAACATGGATGATAATAACCTTTTCCATCTCTTTACCAATGCTCTTTTTCCCAAGTTACAATAGCAGGTCCACACTCTCTCTCTGCACGTACTTTAGAGGAGGCTATTGACCAAGCTAAACATCAAGATTTCCTTATGCATCAATTTTATCCATCCCAAACTTCTATGTGTCTTTGTATCTTAATTAAGAACAAGAATTGTAATTCTACCAATGATGATGTCATAGACTCTTATGACACCATTCACACTATTCAAGCTATTTTTCCTAACCAACCTTTGGAACCAACTCTCTTCTCAACAATAGAACAATACTCATTTATCTTCACCTAATACCATAAAAATTCACCAACCTTTATCTTCAAATAAATTACTTAAATGTCTACCTAGGTCTCCACCATGAGAACTTTATCCCACTCATCTTATGAAATCTTGCTATGATCCCAACAAGTTTTGATGATTTCATGATTGTTGGGGTCATTCTCATGAGACTTGTAGGAAACTTCATAATTTATATATATATTTTATTATTGGTCCTAATTTTGATCATGATTATATCATTTGAAAATGTCAATAAGCCTATGACTTTGATTTTAAGTCTCATGAAACACATACTAAATCTAAAACCTTGAATCAAGCTAATGCTCATTTATCTATCTATAAAGACCCTCTTACTAATCACCAACATAATCAAGATACCCAAGATAAGACCACCCATTCCACCAACAATGTGAATAGTCTTGTTGACCCAAATCTTAAAGATAATGTGGTTAGTATGACTAATATATGAAGGGTGGTTGCTTTCATTGACCCTTACCTATCTACACCCCTCTATTGTCTTGAATATTTTATGTTATCTAGGATTCTTCTCTAACTCATTTAAATGAGTTAGGTCAAGATGACCTTATAACCTTTTATAAACCAATTACCACTCCTCCTTTTGACAACACTTCCCATTCTATTTCTACCATCCCTCCATCTTCTTTACCTAACACTAATAATCAAGCTTCTATCAACACTTCTTTTAACAACTCTCAACCTATACTTGAACCAAATGATTCATATTTGTAACATAATTTATAGCCTTCTTATAAACTTCCTCCTTCTTAACAATAGATATTCTAATGCACTTTAGATCCTCCTTCCAAAGACCTCATTAATCACTATGCACCTATTTCTAACAACCTTATTATAGGTTATGATGAGTGGGATCCCATTATGGAACTCACTAATCTCCCATCACAAATTCTATTTCATGAGATTATGAGGACCTATTTGCATCATATAAACCATATTATACAATTCTTGTTAAAAATTAACATCCCTCATCCTCCCTTATAAGGACATGAAGCAACCTTATCTAGATCTGAAGATAACATATTAAAATAATGTGAAGAGATATCCATCCATGTTAATGAAATAATGGACACTTCTCTTTCGTTAAAATTTCCTATTTCTTCTATGATTATCGATGATATTTTGATTCATGTGGATGATCCTTATTCATTCATTAGTGTCCAAATTAGTGATATCTAAGTCAAACATGCCTTTATTAATGAGGGTTTTGGCACCTATGTGGCCTCTCTTGATTTTATCAAAACACTTGGATATTTTTAATGCTATCCTAAATCCACATGAAACACATGTCAAGGATATGATTGAAGGAAAATGCTTATTTTAGGTTGTGTATGGATTCCTATTACCATCTCATCTATAACCATTCATGTGAAGGTGATGCTATTTAACTTTCCTCTTTCTTATAACATCTTGTTTGGTAGGCCATGGACTCACTATATGAGATTAGTTGCTTCTTACACCTATTAATGGATTAAATTCCATCACAATGAAGCCATATTTAGGATTTAGGGTGATACTAACCCTTGAAATTTTGAGCAATTCTAAGAATGTGTTGTCTTCAAGATTACTACTCTTGAACCTTTATATAGTGTTCTATTTCATGAGTCTCATTGATTTAACTTTCCCATCAATTAAAATTGAGGTTATAATGATAATCCCAAACTCATTAGGAATATTCCACATAACCTCTTATATTCTAGTGATGATGATCCCAATGAGATCAACCTAAAGATTAAAAATTTTGATCTCTTGCCTCATCTCATTTCTCAACCTCCTGATTCATTGTAGCCTTGTTCTCAAAAACCTTATTGTGATGATATTATAATTATCTTACCTAAGACCCAATGTTATATTCACCACACCTCCTGAGATGAAAATTTCATCCATACTTTCATTATTGATATTCACACCCTTGACTATTATGATGGTTATTCCTTAAATGATCCCTTTTTAGGTAGTCTTGTTCAAGCCTATGATGCTAATATTATTCATTATCATTCTTATTTACATCATTATTTTTTATGTATCATCCCATATTATATAGTTTATAGTTCTTAATTTTAGTATTTTCCTTCTTTATTGTAGGGTAGAGATGGAGCTGACACCTCTAGTATCCTAGGAACCTCATAGGAGTATGGTCAGGGATCATGTTATGCTTGGGACTTACCACTTTGCTATGTAATCTAACCCCTATTTTTTTATTATCCATAAAGATGCATGTGACCCATCTTTATCCTTATGTATACCCTACCCCTTTCTCATTAAATCCTATATTGGAACCCATTCTCTCCTAATATAATTAAGCCCATTCTTGTTCCCATTATAGTTGAGATCATTTGCACCACTGATATCACTGAATATATCCCTACTTTCAATCCAATTTATCATTCCATTAATCCTAATCAAATTCCTTCCCCACCATCACCTTGTCTTAGTGATGTTTTGCTTCCTTTACCTTTGATGTCTCTATTGCCCACCAAATGGGTTGATGAGTCTTCCTAAGTTTCTTTCATTCCTATTACACCTCCTCCTATGAGTAATTTTACTAATCCTAATCACAAGAATATATGTTTCTTCCACAACATAGATAACCCTTCTTCCATGCATTATCACACATTACAATATTATATTGATACTTTGCATCCTTCTACCTGATTATATTCCTAAGTATGGAGATGTTTATTATCTTCGACACCAATGTGGCACCCATCACACCAATCATTACCTCATCCTTCAACAACATGTTAAATATCACCTTATATCTATTCTCGAACCTTATATAATTCCTCCCATATGTCATTCCTACAAGAAGTTTCCCCCTTCTTATTCCATGGTTCCACCTCTAGTGGTTCCATTCCCTCCTGTGGTCTCTTTATCACCTTTTATTCATCCACCCATGGACCTTACCTCACCTGTGGATCCTTCTCCACCTATGGATCCTTCCCCACCAGTGATTCCCACATCTCCCATAGAGTCCACTCCCATATATTCTTTTGAGCATCCATCACCTGATATCCCTCCTTAACATAATCCATCAAGCATTCCTACTTATTTTATTGAGATTATATGAGAATTATTTCCCCAATTTTCACTAAAGATTGATGAGATATTAGCAATAGTTCACATCCAACTTCATAAAGATCTATCAGATGTTCTATCTAATGTGTGTGGGTAGATTTATTTGCATTTATAAGCACATTCATGGTGATTTTACATTTACATCTGTATTGGATGTGTGATCTAATCCTATCTTTTTATATTTATCATATCATTTGACATTGTGTCAAAATATTATTTATCTTACATAGTAACTTTACTTTTGCACTTTATATTGCTTATTATGTCATTTATGTTTTCTTACGGATGTCTTCTTTATCATTGATTTATTTTCATTCTTGATTTTCTTTCTTAAAACCTTCCCTTCTTTATCTTCCTTATTTTTTTCTTTCTTATCTCTATTTTTCATAGATAATTATCATTATGACTTGGTTATACAAACTTGGTTCCCTTTAGTCATTCCCTCTTTACCATGTGATTAGTTAGCAAATAATTAATTCTTTATATTTTCATTTCACTGGTCCACTTTGGATCTTTTTTTTCCTTTTCTTCCCTTTTTTCAAACTAAGCATATATATAGTTGATACATGAGATAACATGTTGGTTCATTGTCATGTTTAAGTGTCATGGTCAGTCTTTTCCTTGGTTACATAGCTTCATCTATCCTAACCCTATAGCTCATTCGTGTGTGTCTCTCTAACTCTCATGTTTGGTTATCAAAATTCCATATGGAGGAGTAATCTTAAAAATCATTAAAAACATTCAAAATCCAAATAATTTAACAAAAGGAAATGATACAAAAGGTAAAAACATTCAAAATTCTTAAAATTCAAATCACACTAAAAGACATGATTCAAATCACATCTCCTTTTTCTAGTTGAAGCTCAAACTCCATAGTTGGCTTTAGTAGAGCTGAGGTCCATTGGGACGTGGTAGGATAGTAGATTATAAAAGGAGAATAAAAAAATATTTTAGTGCTACCTACTTTCTTATGCAATCACCCAATCTTCATTAAAGACTAATGAATCTGTACGGGGTCCTAAGGAATGGGGAACATGTCCTAGGAAGATACATCAATTTTAATTTTATTTTAAAAATCTACCTTAATAAGTTAATCTTAGTATCATATTTATTTGAATACAAAGATTTGTATCTATAGTGAACAATTTTACTTTATACATTGATGGTCACTAGTCACTTAGTGTCTTCTCATATCCTTAATATGCCTCCTATATCATAAGGTCTTCTCATAAGATACCTAAGTCATGATTTTCACATTATCTTTTTCACTCCTTTTATTCCTCATATTTCCTCTTGGGAAATATTGTTTTGTTCATTGATCACTCCCCTTAGGATTCCATTTGTAAGTTGCATTATAAGACCATGGATAGGACCTGACCTTCCTCACAAATTACAATTATTTCACATTCTTATTAATAACATCCTTTATTACTATATTTTCACATTAATATTCCACCTGATTAGTGTTCCCTTTATGAGTTGTAGTGTAAGACCACAGATAGGACCTGGCCTTCCTCACAAAAGTTTTCAATAATCCAAGTTAATCAAAATTACATATGTCAAATATGAGTTAAGATGTCATTTATTATGAAGTTACACGACATTAGCATGGTTCCTAGCTTGGTTTAGTATGTTTTATACTTAATTTTTATTTCACTTCTTTTATCTTCTTATTTTATGATTCCATGTAAGAATCCAACCATTTCTTGAATTTTTCATAATTCCTATCTTGAATTAGTTTGATAAATTTCAAACCATTTTTTTCCAATTTTTTCTCTTATACTTCTTAACATGATTTAATATGATCGATTGACTTAATTAATTTGTTTTTATACCATTTTTTCTTTTACATGATTTCCACTTTATTACATTATTTCCATACTTCTCAATGTGATTTAGTGTGATTTTACTTGTTTTAATTTGGTGCCAATATTTATCTTAGTTTAAAAACAAAATTTTTACCATCTTGCTTACCATTACTTTTGGTTAGTTATACTTAGTCATTTTCTTGTTATTACACATTTCCCA